>JAVYIG010007103.1:0-107162 GCA_035222895.1 Strongylocentrotus droebachiensis
CACCATAGCCATCATGATCATCGCCATCGTCATCATAATCACCGTCATCATTATCACCATAGCCGGTTAAACAAAAAATATATTATTAACACTACTACTAATGATAAATAATTATAAATGAAATAGGACTAGGAATAACATTTCCATGTTATAATATTCATATTTTATTTATAAACTGACTTTGACATGTTGAGAACTTGAGACCATTAGTTGCATAAAATGTGTCGCTGAGAATAAAAGTATTATCAGAGTAAAACATCTTTAAATTGTATAACGGTGACAGTTCGATCAGCTTTTTTATTATAATAAATGCTTTGTTCATGTAAAGCTCCGGAATCCCACCTTCGAAGTATCAGAGATACAAAAATGTAATCACTTGAAATGGATTTTCCTTTTACTGAAAAAATAAGCGGAACAAAATCCTTCTCGTCCTTCTCCCAAACTCCCCTTTCAAGATTGTTTGTTCCTATGTGAAGTCCAGCAAATGCTGATCCAGGAATGCAATGGAGACTGATGTGTGAAGTCTGTGTCTTAGAAGATTTGTTGTCAATGTTCCTTAAGTTTCGATGGTTGAGTACATCTGTCAGAAAAACAACAACACCTACATCTACATATAAGGTGGTCCTGGACAGGACCAATTGGTATATACGTCCAAACTTCCGTGTCAAAATAAAAGGTGCTCATAAAAATACAGTGGGTTGCAGACATCATCTAATTTTTAGATGAAGTAGAGCCACATCAACGCTCTAGCCCGCCTGTGTACAGCTGCGCTGAGTGGTCAATCTGCATGTAGCTCCAAACTTTGGTATAGAAAGACTTGGCCGATGTTGACTCTTTGATGATGGTGGCTGGTAGTTGATTCCATTGCGTAATGGTACAAGGATAGAAGCTGTTCTTGTATGCTTCGGTCCTGGCAAATGACAAATGATAAGAAGGAATATAAATGGCTTATTTCAGGTATGGGGATTTAAAAGATCTGATCAAAGTAGCTAGCCATTTATGGTAGACATAACCCGCTCGCATTCAAATTAATTTTTTGTAATGAAAACAAATTACAGGCGACAAATTCATGAAGTTTTCCCTTCATTTTTCCACATGTGCACAAGTTAAAATGTACCGGTAAGTGTTTAACTTTGGCTTTTTGTTTTAATTCTGCTTTATTCACATTACTCTCACAAGGGAAATGCTGCTTATTTCTATGGCTGGTTGTAAAGTTTGAGTTGACCAGAACCAAAACAAAAGGCACAACCAAAGTTTGAGAATCCCTAAATATTAATATAATTATTTGAGTCTGACCAGACGCCAGAGTCACTGTTTAATTCTCACAGTTGACTGTTAAATTCGTGTCAAAATAAAATGGATTAAGCATAAATATTATCAAGAAAGCTTGCTAATTTAATGGGATAGTACATGATGTAATTGTAAGTCGAGGGCCCCAGATCAGATAGGGCTTTGTTTTATGTCGGATCGGTACAGAAAAGGCTATGTATGGGACCGGTACGCCGTCACGGTGATGACTACGAAAGTGCGGCCATGTTGGCCAAACGTACACTTTTCGCGCCATATCGGCAAAAATGAGTGTTTTTAACGTAGCCGTCACACAACTTCCGGTTGAAAATCGAAAAATGTGTAACTTTCATGGCCATAAAAGCTAATAAAATACATCGTGCATCAATCGAACTCTGCACTTTTTCACTTCTGCCAACATTGTTTTTGTGAAAAATCGAAGAATTGGGGAAAAACATCTCTTATATCGGTCAGGAACACGCTAAATGCAAGATAATGTCAGAATACCTCCTACGAAAGAAGGAAAATATGGACACATTTCAATGAATATTTACAATCACTCAGATGCGGTAAAATTAGGAAAATTTCATATCAAAATACGTAGAAAAGTATGGAGATACACTTACCCCTACGTGCTACGCAGCACAGTGAAAACCAAAGCAGCTGTGATAAAGTTTGTTGACCTGTGCAAAAGTCTCGCGAAATCTCGCAAATCGCGGGACACGAAATACGACGGTTTATCGCACTTCCGGGTGCTGTATAAATTTGGTCATTCTGCCTAATTATCGCGGGCGTTGCGGACTGACTGTGTAGAGGTGAGGGATATCACTCAAATAGTATTTATCACTGGGTCACGATACTCAAAGGTCAAGAGGTCAAGGTTCAAATGGGCTTGAAAACTTGAAGATGGTATGTGACAAAGTAGATTGAGGCGTAACTTGTGGTCGTACCATTCTCACATATTGTGCACTCTTTGGGAATCAGTAGGGACCTTTCTTTGTAGCGTGACAAATTATTTACATACACTGTAATGAGAACTGGGATGTTTTTCTTCCGATGCTGCTCTTTAACAATAATAATAATAATATTCCGCTTTTATATAGCGCTTAATACATCTACGATGTCTCTAAGCGATTGACAGATATACTATTACCCCGGTCATTGGATTCAATACTTGCCTGCACACGCTGTGTTCACAATTCTCCACTCCCTGGGGAGCATTCCAGCCAGGCGTTACTTGACGCTCAAAAACTGTTTGACCAACAATGACGGTCGCATCCTACCGGGCACCCATTTAACACCTGGGTGGAGAGTAGCAAGTGCAGGTTAATATCTTGCCAAAGGATATTAGTGCCGTGTCAGGACTCTAATCCTCGACCTTCGCATCTCCAGTCAAACGCTTTAAACCACTCGGCCACGACATTCTTCAGTGATTATTAAACACTGGCCAGTACTGATTCTATGTTGACTTCAGGATAACGTATAGAATGCTTGGTCATGGAATAAATGTTCAATTTCACTTGAAAACAACAATAAATTTGTCTTCTTCTTTTTTTTCTTCTTGTCATAGGCAATCAAGGGTGAAGTACAATCTGAGCTGGCTCAGATTGTCCACAAGTCAACAGCAGAGGTCGCAGATAAGTAAGTTGATAACTAGTATATTTATTGTCTTTGAGTAGAATGTACATGTGATATTATGTTTCTTTTGAAGTCTTAAGCCTCGGTCACAAATGCCATTACCAACTGCTACGAACGCTATGAACGATTTTCAGACAATGGAAATTCAGAAAGACAATGGAAAAACTGAGATTCGTACAAAATTATCGTTCGTACGAACCTTTGTGACTGTAGCTTTACACAGACTTCACTGCCTTCTGAAATTTGTAAATCCTCTCTACAGAGAGAAGATTGAAGATTTGCAATCCAAAGGACTGACAAAAAATATCACAGGAAATATGGATGGGTAGATCAAGCTGGTGTGGACCTGTTGTTAGGAGAGAAAGGGAAGCCAATGGCTACAGAATGCAAGGAATTTCCCAGTGGTCAGCTCAAAACCTCTGGTAGACCTTACAAAACTGGGAAAGACATTAGAATAAGATTTGAGAGTTGTCTGGTCTCATCCAGGGCAATGCTGAAGACCAGGGGGGTGTTTATCAAAGACTAAGATCGATTTTAAGTTGGACTTGACTATGGCAGGGCCGTTCATGCCACTAGTTCCTCTAACCATTCCTGGCATCTATTTCTCGAGGGACGTAAAAATCATGGTCACAAATCTACATTATTGAAGGAAAAAATATTATCTAAAGATCATAATTGAGAGACCAATGGTGAGAGCAAACAGTGGCATGAACGGCCTGCCATAGTTAAGTCCAACTTTAAAGGCACACTGTCCTACTTGTAGCTACTTGCTCTCTCTATATAGAAAACTTCCCAAATCGGTGCCTGTTGGTCCCCCATGATCCTCTTTTTCTTATGTTAAATGAGAGCTGAGATAATGAGATAAACACCTGTCACAGTGACCTCGATGGCTCACTGGGTGGTCTAATCCCTTCTTGCTAAAGTAGTAAAGCCTCCCTTTAAAGTTGATCTTAGTCTATGTGAAACACCCCCAGGAGGCTTGGGGAAAGGTCATCAGAGAAATGAAATATCCATCCCACAGTGTGAGAAAAATAGACATTAAATGATGAGGATTTGAAGTAACAAGTAACAGAATATAATTAGTGATATTATTCTGGATTTGTATTGCAGTTGAAGCTAAGCACATAACAGATATTATTGAATATATTTATAACTGATTATTGGTGAATATTTTGTTTCTGTTTTTGCAGTGCCAAGCAGCGAGGAGAGAACATCATGCAGCAGAACCAACCCAAACTCCTTGAAGAGCTCTTAGATCTCATCTTTGAGAGGTTCAAGTGTGTAGCCTCCGCTCATATGTGTGTACTAGGAGCTCTACAGAGAATAACAGTAAGTTGATCTTCTTTTTGTTCTTGTTCTGTTTTCCCCCTCCCCCAAGCTCTCAATAACAGTGAATTTTACCCCCTTTTGCTAAAAGAATATTAATGTGACTCATGGTTTATTGAAGAATTCCTCTTGTAAAATTGCTGAAGTAACTTGTGGCATTAATGGATATTGTTTTGGAAATTGCTCATTCGCTATTCCTCTCCCTACACACTTTCTTCCTTTGTCTTTTGAATTTCCTTTTGTTATCCCTAATTTTCTCTTTGTATTTTTTTTCTTCTACTTCTGTTGATTTCTTTGTTCCTGTCTTCAACAACCCTCCTCTATTCCCTTCATTCATTCTTTTCCTCCTGTTTCTTCCCTTTTCTTCACCCTGGAATCAAAATTATATATATTTTGACACAACCAAGTGGTTGAATGCTCATTATTGTCTATGTCCTTACCCATATGTCCCAGTGTGAAATGCGTAAACGTTGCTCAAAGTCATGAGGAAGATATAATGCTGTTCATAACTAAACATCAGTATGAATGGTGGTTTATGCTTTACTTTAGATTCATCAATCTGTGTCTTATGTTCTTTTCAGGCAAGTGGAGATGTCCAGCTGTACACAATGGGAGATATTTGGTCTAAGATACAGACACAGGTAAAGTCACTCTCTCATCATATTTTTACTTTTATCTTTCTTAATCATTCTTGCATCAATAAAAAATGACATGTACCCCCCATTTTCTGTTTCGATTTACAATGTTACATGTCCCTTTATATAATAACCATCTGAAAGGGGTTTCTGTGGAATAAAGTCAGTGCATGCAAGTTAATGATACTCTTTCCAAATAAAGTGCTTGAAACTTTGAATTTAAATTTTATCATAAAATATTTTCAATTGTCCATCTTGAACAGGAATCATTACACAAAATAAATGATTGTCGTTCCTGCAAAAAAAAGCATTTCTAACCAGAATGTCAGGTATCCATTCTTCTTCTTCTTTTGTTTTCAATTCAATTCAATTCGTTTTATTAAACCATTACAAATAAAAAACAGTGTACAAATCATGCGTGTATGAACATTATTGATACAGTGTAAATGGTCAGGGTGCCCCTAAAAGCCAAGGCGTGATTAATGGGGTCCCCAATACATAAAGAAATATACATAGCATAAACATGACTTTTACTTTGATATTTACTCCTTATGTATTTTTATTTCTCAGCTTCAAATGATCCTGAGTAGCTACCTGGATGTAAGGAATGTGACAGCTACAGCTCAGCAAGCTACAACAGCATTTACCGAAGTTAGTGCTAGGTAAGCATTATAACTATTTTTACAATGTTCATTTTCTTGTTATGGCATCAACAAGCATGTAGCATATGAGCTCCCAACAACTTATTTATGCTTCAGCTAAAAATGTTAATGTTGAAACATTGAGACATGGATGCAAGGTTACCTTTCAAAGAAATAGTATACATTTTGCCCTTGTATTATGTGTAAGTTGTAAAAGTAGTTACCCATTTCATCTTTATTAGTTTGTATTAAGGATAATGAGAGTTATTTTAGTGTAAAATACCCATTTCTTTCAATTTATTTTGTTCATATTATCTCTGGTTTGGGTTCTGACATGTATTTGTATAAGGATATCTTACTTGCTCACGCTCTGCCGGTAATAATTTAATTTGATATTATGCAAGGAGCATGAAAATGATAAGTTTTTTGTACATTTTATGTGTCTCATTTTTTATTTTTTCTCTTTCTTTCCTGCAGTGATTTGAATACGTATTTCAGCAGACGTAAGCAAGCCAGACAGAGGAAGGTTCCTCTATTCCGCTTCGATATGTCATCTCATGCAATCAGTATGACCAACTACATGCGAGAACAGAAGCAAGAGTTCTATGGCTCGGTGAGTAACTTTGTAACTTTGAGGAGTCGCTCAGTGGTAGAGCAGTGGTCTCGTAACAGGGAGGTACCATGTTCAAAACCAAGTCGATGGGCTAGTGCCCTTTGATAAGGCTTTAGTCCTCATTACCAAGTCCCTCAGAGAGGATTTAAAGCCGTTGGTCCCCTGGTTCCTTATTTACAAGCATACGCTTGCTTTCTTAGCAGGGAGGTTAACCAAATCATCAAACCAAACCAAATCAAGTAGTGTAGTATAATATTAGAGCAAGAGGGACAGAAAAAACAGTTCTCCTGTCTTTAGAAAATCTTAATCTTACTTCAAAACACAGATCTGTAGCTCAATTACATGAATATTTGTAGATAACTTTTAAATACAGTACTTGGAGAGCAGAATCCCTTGCTATTGCAGACTTTTGAATTTATTTACCTGCTTTAATTGGTTCAAAGTGAAACTCTGAAAGCCTTTGTGGTGTGTATATGAAATTCATTTTTGTTCTTGATTGTTTTTAAACTATTTTATACCAGGTATAATTTACATTTGCACATAGATAATTCATGATTGGTTGTTTGTTTGTTTTCTCCATAGGACAATATCATGAAGCATGTGTATTAAGTGTTTTGTAGATGTTAAAGTCAGATAGAATGTCTATTGGTGTTTTCTCCATAGGATGGTCAAGTGCTAGCAGATGATGAGACAAGCGAACAGACTCAGATGGTTTGTAAACCTAGTATTAAGAACATCACCATCATCTTCAAACCACTCAACAGATTCATCAAAGATATTGAGGCTTCTATGAACGTCACAAATGGGTGAGTTTTGGGGTCAGAAAATGGAGGGGGAAAAGGGATAGCTAAAACAGAATGTAGACGGTCAGTTGGATGAGTTATTGTACTATTATTTGTTCGATCTATCTCATAATATACCTAAAAGCTCTATGTAAAATCTTGAGCCACGTTTCTACCAGCTCTAGTACAGGAAATTACTTGAATGGCAATTAATCACGTTTAGTTATGTATTCTACAAGTATTAAAAAGTTTCAATGTGGGAAGGAAATAGCTATTAAAGAGACTGAAAGAAAGAGAGAGAATCAGGTCGAGAGATTTATGGCCCATCATTTTTTACTAGTACTCCATGAATACTACAGAGGTGCCAACCAGTACGATTTAATCGTATTTAGTACGATAATAAGAGTGGAATACGGTAATACGATATCACCTCTTAAAATACAAGTTTTCAACAACAAAAATTTTTTTTTTTTTTTTTTAAACACCCATAAAAACCATGGAATCGCATTAAAGCATGAACAAGTAAACCCCCGCAGCCCCAACAAAAACTTTGCTTTACAATTTTCTTTTAAAATTTTAATGAAAGAGCAAACATTTTACTTGACTGTACGTACCAGTATCACATTTTTCTGAAATTTTACTGGCCCGGGGCCAACCGGCCATTGGTAGTGTCAAGTTTTCGTGAAAATCTGATTTTTCTCTCCAAAATCTGATTTTTGTCTTGCCTGCGTAGCAAAAAAGCGAGACATAGGCGCCGCTTTTCCGGTGGTGACGGCGGTGGTGACGGCGGTGGCGGCGGCGTCAACATCAAAAACTTAACCTAAGGTTAAGTTTTTGAATTTTTGATATAATTTTGAATGTATAAGTTCTTAGTCAATGAAACTTGGACTATAGGGTTATCAAGTATCCCCAATCATGTGAGTGGAATTTCAGGTCACTAAGCTAAGGTCAAAGGTCATTTGACTTAGACTTTGTTGTGGCATCAACATTAAGATTTTGAATTTTTAGCATATTTTCAAAATTGATTGTTCAAATTCCATGAAACTTGTACCCACGGGTTATCAAGTATCACAAATCATATGACACAAATTCCAGGTCACAAGGTCAAAGGTCAGTAGACTTGGATTATGTTTTCACAACTTAATATGAGAATTAATTTTGTTTAAAATTAATTTGTTCATATTTTATTCAAGTTATCGATCGTGGTACATTTAATAGTAAATAATTCTTCTGATGATTCTTAGTCAATATTCACTTCAAAATGTGATTATATTTAGAGGATTTCATTTTTTGGGGCCTGCTAATGGGCCACCCTGCCTATGAATAATGTTCAAACCTCCATTTGTCATCATATCGAATTGCGTAATGCTTTAAAAGGGCCTCTGTGTAATTGAAAATTTGTTTCAGAGATTTATCAGGACGCACACACAGTGTGCCAATGTATATGGACCAACTTGTGGTTTTGGTATATGAAGAGCTCAGATCCAAAAGGTACTACATGATTCTTTTTTTTTCTTTTTTAGTTTGTGTGCATTAATGTACACATTTCCAGTAGCCTCATACATGTACATGTATACACTGTAATAGTAAATAATTTTCCGGATGATTCTTTGTAAATATTCACTTCAAAATGGTGATTATGTACAGAGGATTTTAATTTTGGGGGCCTTCTAACGGGCCACCCACCCTGCCTCTAAATATTGTTCCAACCTCAATTTTTCATCATATGGAATTGCGTAATGCAGGCGAGACCGCCGAGAGCGTTTCCCTTGTTTAGGATACTCAGTCTGTTTTTTTGTGTCAAGAGGTTGGCATCTCTGCTGTACTACAATATTGCAGATTTTTACAAGAGCCATATTGTGAATTCAGTGCATCATTTTATATGGAGTGGCTTATAGTCACTTGTGTGTGAATCTTCAAGGTGATTTTGTGGCTGAAGCAAGAGCTTGGAACTAAAAAGAACTGAGTTTGCAGTTAAAACAAGGTATATAGATGAACATGTACAATTGAATATGTTTTAAAAAAACTAATTACAGCAAAAATATGGTCTTTACGGTATACATTTGCGCTGCGTTACGACATCAATAGGTTTTTAATGGGTGAAAGGAAGGCCAGTTGAAAAATACTAATTTTGATGCAAAAATACAAATTTTGGAGGTGCTGAGTACTAATTTGTACTTCCAAAGGTTGGCAGTTCTGATAATCATATAATAATCTTTTTTTTTATATAGCGCTATTCACTTTGTATGTAGCTTGTAGAATTTTTTATCCAAGAGGAAAATGGATATTGTCATCAAGGTTATATTGTGATTTCTCATGGTTGTATTTTTCAGAAATCACTGCACATTACATCATTTTGTAAGTGACTTTGTGAAGGAGATCTTCCTAGGGTATCTTCAAGGTGACATTGAAGAGGATCTACAAGCTGCTACCAAAGGTTTGTCAAGACATGCTTAAATTTTGTTTTAAGATAAATAAAGGATCTTGTTTTATGAATAATGGTAATGACTTTTTGGGGATATAGTAGCATTAATGTTGAAAATTTTTGCAACAAATAATATTTGTGACATGTGCCAATTTTGTTATTAAACACGATAATTCAATTTGAGCAATTTTTTTTCTTCCTAAGTAGGTCTGATGGGAAGTTTATTTCCAAAGGTGCTGTATGTCTTTCTCTATCTATGAGACTAAAGAATTGTGCCATCTTTAACCTCAGTTAAGATTATGTATGTCACATATATGTTAAGAATATGTTGATGTAAATTGTCTGTCCAGTTCGTTCTTCTTTAATGAGTGTATATAAAGAATTAGGCCACTAATGCCTAAACGTGTGACTGTACAATACACTGATCAATTCATTAGACTATAGAGGAAGTGAATGATTCATCCATTTTTTACTTGACCTCACAGGAAGTGAATCCCTGAAGTCACTAGTAGACGTGCAGACCCAGAAGACCATGGGCGCCCCCTGTCCTCTACTCCAGGCCGTGGTCACTATGGACAAGGCCGTATCCTCGCTCCGTCAACTGACCACTGACTTGCCGTCGTATGCTGACCAGTTCCTTCAGATGTTGTGTACAATCTTACAGGATTACAAGGAGACCTGCTATGCTACATACAGAGGTAAACAATTTAATCTTTTTTCAAAACAGACGAGAGAATTGTTTTAATAGAGACAAAAAATATCATTCAGGAGAGAATAACAAATAAGTGTGTAAAGATGTTATCTTCATAGGGCTACTGTCATTGACATAAATGACAAGTTTAGAAATTGTGACAAGCCTGATGAAGAAATAAATCCAATTGCTCAAGGCACTTCAGAAAGATGTATGCATTGAATTTGGTTACATTACGGATCTGTGTTGTGAGGACCCTACGTCACAAAAAATGCACTGTGGGGGAAAACCTGCTCGATCATTAACTTGTTTTTTTGCTCATTAAACAAAACTATTAAAAATAAATCTGAGCACCATTTTCCAAAACCAAGTTATATTTGGTTTTTTTTTAATTTTTATCTAATCTAATCAGCTCAACTTTTCAGTGGAGTGGACTTGTACTTTAAATAATTTGTTGTTGTCTCCTAACGAATATCTAGATTTTAATGGTTATGTTTAGCTCAAAGTGTACAAAACAGTTAGTTGTAAACTGAAAAAGGATTGCTGTTTCAAAACAGTCAGTCAACCTTTCAGATACAGTATAGAGAAGCTATTATGGCTCATTAGTTAGAGTGGTGTTCTAAGTTAGGCTTCAAAACTGAGCTGATGCTCTACCACCTAAGTCCCCTTTGGCAAGGCATTGATCCTAGCCCTCAGATAGAACTTGAAGATTTAGATATATAGATCCTCTCGATGCATACTTACAAGCATGTTCTGTCTTTAAAAAAAAAATCAGTGAACACTATTATATCTTTGATTTGCATTGCCCAGGTCTAGTACAGCCCGAGTCAGAAGACAAGAGAATCTTCAGTGCCTCCTGGGTGAAGGATACCGGTATCAATCAGTGTCTACGCTACCTACCTAACTGGCTCAACCTCCAGGAGGAGAGAAAGGCAGATAAAGACTCCATCGATCAGGTCCCAGAGACAATTGAAGACATCAGGGAGAGGAATGAGAAGGTAGATAAGCCAGATTACATGGCCTTGATAATTATCTTGATTTGTATCTTCATATGACAATATACCAGAAAGCATTAAGACTTGTTGTTCTATTGAAAACTGTGAAGTTCATTATAAATGCTTCTCTTCATATTCCTTTATTTTGTTATCTTGTTTATGCTGCTGACAGTGGTGATTTTATATATATGTCATTGTATATATATGTCATTGAGATGAAAGGAGTATGAGTTAAGCCAATTATCTTGTCATTAGGATTGGGGGGTTTTTATAGTGAAAATAGTTTTATCAATTTTGATGACTATTGACACTGAAATCACAGCGTTAAGAAGCATACCGGTAATTATATTTAAGATGGAAGATTTCATGATCCTAATAATTCTCTTATTCTGACAGTTATGATGATGACAACCACAGCGAGTATTGTGTATGTGCCTATAATTCATTTGCGTTTAATATTGTCTTTACATACTCATGTTCTTGCTAATTTATATAAGTCATTGCAATTAAAGTAACAGAAAACTTTCTCTTATCCTTACTCATTAATAGGAGTCTGAATTATTGGTGACTAACTTAGGAGACAAGCTTCTGCAAACCCATGAAGTCTTGACTGATCTAGGTTCCTTGAGATTACTTGCCAATCTTCATGAGAGTCTGGTAAGTGAGAAAAAAAAAACTGTAAAACCTCTGATTCTGATGCCTTCTAGTCTTTAATTTTAACATTGATATTCATAAAATATTTGATTTTGTATTCAATGTGATAGTTTTGTGTTATTTTTGTTTCAGATCAAATGAGTAATTACAACAAGTGATTAGCCTTATTACAAATGTGCTTAATTTTAGATTTTAGACATTAACTACACCTTCTGCAAAATTGATGGTCAGTTTAAGGTGGTAGGACTAGTTGTATGGGCTGGCTTGATCAAGGACAGGAAAAGAATGTCGATAAAATGGTAACATAGTAGTTTGGGTGTTTTAACTATAACAAATTATGTTTAATATAATTTGGTTTTTGTATATATATTTGAACCGTAATATTTTCTTATTCTTTTTAAAATCTTGTTTGTTGATGTCTATTTCCTTCAGGAATGGTTTGCATGCCGGGTAAGGAACTTTGCTGGTCTCCTACCCAGTCAGGGATTCAACACACTTACAGTCCCAGGATCAGTCTCATTGGTAAGTCTAGAGAAGCATTTTATTTTGTAATAACTTGTAACAAGATTTGGTGGTCAAAGACAATCCCAAAGAAGATATTACATGTCAACAGGTTGAGAAAGGAGTATGATTTTAAATTGCCAAATGTGATATCAGTTTGGGCAATGTCAGCCCAAATTGTGGAGAAAAATGGTATGGAGAAATGGAACAGTTTGCTCAAGATTGCATTTGTTGGAGGAGATAATATACATGTGTCAATATAGTCAATAAACTTGTCTTTTTTTATTGATAAATATCAATGTGTGTGTGGGGGTATCAATTACCAGGGGATGTCTCTATTACTGTCGCAGATAATGTAAATACTTGAAGCAAGGGGTAGTTATAATTGCATTTGGCTAGGGCCTTCTAACCAATAATACATATTAGAAGTTAAAGGGTTAGGAGAGAAATCTAAATTCACTCATCTGCAAATGTTTATGATGATTATATTCTATTTTGTATCACAGGAAATCCCACCAGTAGATATGAGTCTTCTACATTCCCTCATCGGTCTAGCCAAAGAGTTCCAGGACCTAGCTGATACATGTCTGTTGGTCCTTCATCTGGAAGTGAGACTTCACTGTTTCTTCTTCCTCATGCCAGTCACTAAACAGGTAAGAATATAGTGATGTGACAACTCTACATGCAGATACTGATAGCATTTCATATCTCTGTTATTTTATCATTTTTATTCATAAAACGTACAGCAATGCATTATTTGTGGTTGGAAATTCCTTTGGGTGGCTATTGATTTGATTTTCATCACCTTGGATACTAATGGAAAAAAAAGTGTAATCTCTGCCTTTCGTGTCATGTGAAATATGTGCTATTCTTCTGTTTATATTTGAATTTAAGAATGTTGTTTGTTATACACATTTCTTTATATTGTTTTCTGTTTACATTGGAGTTCAAGACGGAAAAGTGGGGAGAAGAAATAAGATCTAGAAGAAGAAAAAAAGGATCGAGAGAAGAGAAAAGAATAGGGTATTGAGAGAGAGGAAAAAAGATATTGACAGACAAACAGATGAATGAGGTAAGTAGAGGCCAATGGAGATATTAGAAAGGTATAAACAGGAAGAAAATAATTTGAAAATGTAAATACCTAGAGAAATGAATTTACAGTTACACACTACAATTCTTTCTTTGTTTCTATCATCTCACAGTCGAGTTTCTTCACAAGTGTTGATAGTGTGGATCCAGACCCCAATGTGATCAAGCTGAGTAAGGATCTTACCAGTCTGGAGGAAGCGTTACACACCAGTCTACATCCAGCAAAGTTTAAGTAAGTGGTTTTGTGTGATGTTGACATTGTTGTTGAATGGTAATGGACGGGTGATGATGATGATGATGATGATGATAATAATCTTGGTGAAATAAGTGGTGGTGATATGGTGATACTGTGGTGATGATGATGATGATAATTACAAAGGTTATATTTGGTAAGACAAACACTGTAATATTCCAACGGTACAGGTAGGTGTAATATCAACAAATTTTTCAGTAGATATGATAAGAAATGAAACAAAAAATTTAAAAAGTTCTTCACAGAATTTAGATCGAGTTTGTGTGTTTAGTGATTATAAGAGAGAACGTGATGCCAAATTTTGCTAAAGTTATTTATACCTTTGTCTTTCCTTCCTTCTCCCTTTCAGGTATGTGTTTGAAGGTCTAGGTCATCTTGTATCGTATCTCCTGATCAACAGCTCACAGTACATCAAGAGAATCAATGAGAATGGAATCAAGAAGATGTAAGTTAACAAATGAATATTTGACCATGTGATAGGGTCCGATGAGAGGCATTGTGGGAAAGATGTTTGTCATGTTGATATCAATCATAAGGTTGAGCGTTGTCATCTAAGTATTTTATTTTATTTTAGTTACAAGCTCAAACATGCGCTCTGTATTTACTGGTGGCAAACCGAAGTTTCTTTATAACTCAAAATTACTACCAGGTAGCCTAACATTCATAATCTCAGACTGTTAATTAGTTCCTCAGACAAGTTACTTTATCTTCAGTTGTTTTTCTAGGCCAAGTTAGTAATATCCAGGTCACACATACAAGACCATCACACCCGATTGACAAGAGACCAAGGAGAGTGGCCAAGAATTAGGGTCGATTGGAGTCGGTTTTGCATTGAGATTGAGGTGTGATTTCTTGAATACTTAAACTGCTATATATGACCGGTCATTCAAATGCCAGGTTAGTGATAATTGCATATAAAAACGTCACTGTGCAATAAACCTGAGGGCTGTTTTCTTTCTTCTGATACATTTATTTGTCTTTGCACAAAGAGGGGTTGATGTTACAAAATATCATGAACATACTGTATTTGTGGTATGCCTGTCAGATGTAGCCCAAGTTCATCTTCTGATGAATTGGATTCTTCCTTCTTTTCCTGCAGGTGCCGGAACATTTTCATCTTACAGCAGAACCTGACCAACATCACCATGTCAAGAGAGACTGATTTGGACCATGCTAGGCAGTACTATGAACTCATGTACAAGACTACTGATGTAAGTCATTCATGAATCTGTCTTCAAGTGTTGTTTTGTCATCTCATGACTTCTTACCTTCTCTCATCTTATGCATGACGATGCATGTGATTTTGCAACTGCTGTCTCTTTATTCTACATTTAGAAACATTATGCTCTGATCCTTTGGATGTTTTAAGAGATATATTGCACTTGAAATTGCTCCCTCCCGTTTTCCAGTCTTAAAGCCGTTAATTTTGTAGCTGAGCATTTGAATACTGACTACTCCAAAAATTCAATTGAACCTGATACTAGTTCCATTCAGAAAGAGAAAACAGAGACCTAGGTCGAACTTCCTTTGTTCTAGTCTCTTTTCAACCCAGTCTCCCATCATAAGATACAAGCTTTCATATCCAAAACCTTACTTAAATATATTTCAGATTTATTAAGGAATTGATGTAAGTTTTATTTATTTAAATGTTTGATTAATCGTTTGTTTATTTTTCAGGACATTCTGAATAGCGTCGTGGAGCAAGGAGCTGCTTTCAAAGAGCTGGAGTATAGGAACATCATCAACCTCCTTCATCGAAGCAGCCCAGCCTACGATCAGAAATCGGTGGGACAGAGACTCAAGAAGCTTGAAGAGATTATGACTGAAGCTGTGTAAAGCAGACATGGAGCAGAGGAGGACCCAGGATTCTCTGCCAAAGAGGGCAAACAATTCTGTGACAAGCAGATTAATTTCATGTTTTTCTTGTGACATTGCTTAAGAATTCTCTGACAAACGTTATTGTCCCCTCTTTCTCCTCCCCCTTCTTTTTGTTAAGGGATGGGGGCATTTTAGTTTAGTGTCCTGGCTTTAAATGGGAATCTCTGCTCATTTATGAGATGAGAACAGTTTGATTACAAATATGTTGAAGTTTCAATGAGAAACTCAGTGAGATAAAAGGCACCGAATTGAATTGGCCTGTATTTTGCAGTAAACCACAAATTACATTCTTTTTGCTTTAATTCCAAACATTATTTTGATCTCAATATACCTACGAGCTCATTTAGTTTTGTACGGCAACTTCCCACAATTATTATTTATTATTTTATATTGGTATTGATAGCAGTACAAACAGTTTAGGAGTCTCAATATGACAGACTTATATTTTTTGACATTTCCGTTATTAATCTTAAAATCCCAAATCATCAAAATGTACTTCTTTCAGGGAGATAATTCGCCCATGTTGAATTTCATTATCATTCACTGAATGTTTGGTATACTTAAATGATAATGTGGCATATCTTGCCTTGTGAAATAACTTTTATGATTTTTGTAATTTGTAATACATATATTTATTGTCACCTTAGCAAATTATTTAAGTGCTATATTTACTCTATGAAATGATACCAAACGATATACAATGACGAGGCATTACACTCTCCACTCGTAAATGGCATTCCATTTAATGATGTCAAAAGTATATTAGGATGTTTATGTATTATTCTTATGCAAGTCGCTGGCAGGTGGGAAAATCCCCTTTTCCCTCATATCAACTAAGTTTGTGGGATATGAGCTCCTGTATTCATAATTTAAATTATTTTATGACTGAATATCCTAATCTTTCTTGAGCTTCTACTTAATTTATAGAACCAAAGTAGATATATTGTAACAAAGTATGTGCAATAGGAGTATTGTACCAAATAATATGTACTTGTATATGATGTAGTTTATTGTAAATTATGCATGTTGAAGTTGCATGTTATGTTTATGGAAAATTATATGGTGTGTTCAACCCTTACTCTATATTTTTTTTGTATGGTGTGGATTTTTTTCAAGAGATGTCAGGAAAAGCATGAATGGAGAATGAAGAACTGTAATTTATATATGTGTGAAACCATCCCACATTCTCTTATCAACCTACCTCCAGAAAAATATAATTGAGCTCAAGATTCTTTTGTCCATCGTTTTCTACCACTTGGAAGTAGCTGGAATGTCGATGGGCAAGTCCAGAGTATTATTGTTAATTCAGTGCCCAAGTATAATGGATTATGAACATATACGTTTAAATCAGAAGTGTAATTCTATTTGATATTTCCTCCGATTTAAACTCTTGAAAGGCTGCCAAATTCATATGAACATCAAGTAAATACATATGTGACAAAATTACCTTGTGCTTGCTCAAGAATGGCTATGTGAGTCTCAAACAAGAAATAACTAGTTTCAGGTGATTATTAACGGTTATAAGTGAGCTCAGTTACATGTGTAATCCTTAGAAATGTTTCTTTTCATTAAGATTAGTGAAGCATTGTAAACACTTTTCTATGTCAAATCAGTTTTGCAGTGAGAAACTAAAGACGGAAATAATTTTACGTTTTGTAAGTACCGGTACGGCTTTTAAGTCCAGTCTGTCCTGAATACAAAGGGATTTTCTTTTATTGTATAAACTTATGCTCAATGTGCCTTTCTGTTATGATTGTAGAACCTTCATGATTGAGTACTAGTCAACTTGTATACATCTGCATTACTTTTGTTACAGAATTTTTCTTAATTTGTTGCATCCATATAGATCTAGATATTATTGAGAATAGTTAATTTTGTAAACATATTGAAGAACTTGCATGAACTCCAAATATATAATTATCTAGCATACATTTGCATTTCATTTGCGTAGTATTTAATGTTACTTTGCTATATTTCAACTACATAACTCTGTTATGATCTCGTCCCCCTTCATTCTTATGCATTCGCTTTTGCACCTGTTGACTCCATGCTACATGCACATGTATAACAGCCCTCCTGGCATTTTTTGTACAACATCATGCAGAAGATTAAACTAAGGAAGAACATTGCAAGAAAAGGTCAAACATAGAGTAGTTTCTGTGTAGATAAATATGCTTGTACAGTTTATTATTGTACAATGTACATAGAAATAAAGTAAACATTAAGATACAATCTATATCATGTGTCAGAAGTATTTCTTTTTGTTAATGTCACATTGTCATAACATAATGTACAAGTGTTGCATAGACCATCCTTTCATTGAACAATTACCTATGCCATCAAGTATCTTGGTGGCTTGCCTGACATTGCGCATGCGTGAAAGTTGATGGTTTGACCTGTATAATTTGAATACCAATACAAAAGAGAAAATCAATCCTTGATGAGACAATAATTCATTATTCAACTAGGCAGTACAAACTTTGACCCTTTTGAAAATGTATTTTCATTGCTTGTGATTAGTTTTTATTATAAGCAGTATTCCCTAGAATTATTGAACATTACCATTATATCATCAGCTAGGAGCAAAAAAGGGACTTGGTCCTTACAAATCCAAAAGATTTCATCCCTTTCTAGCTCATACAAAAAAATGTATTCAAGTTTGCAACTCTGTGATTAACTACACAGCAGTGACAGCAGTCGTATTCATGTTTTTATATTTTACAGCTAAAAAAACTTGATTTACCTCATGTCAAACTTTATAAACTTACACCAGTCATAATCTTTCAATGTAGCTTTTTGTAAGAGAAGGTATTTTGTAACCACAATTCCATATATTCAAACCTCAGAATAATTCAAGCACAATTGAAATCTTTGGTTTCATCTACATGTGCTCCATAAAAATCTCTTTTTCCCCCAATGATTTATATCCAAGATGCAGTGAGTTGACAAGCTAGCATATTTATCAATAATGTCCATTTACTCAGTTGAATTTTGATTAGTAAACAGTACCAAGATTCCCAAAGCCTTGATCCAATTAATCAAGTCAACATCCAAAGAAGGAAAAAGAAAAATTTATTCTCTAAACTGTTAAATGATAAACAATCAGAATAATTTACTACGTTAATCATAAATGACCTAAAGAGACGAAAATTCATTCATATGGTGTTTCTGATATTCTTGTAGACAACAAGCAATAGTCACAGGGTATTGTTAACTGAAGGTTTCCCCCGGTTTCAGTGAACTAATACATAATATTTGGTCAAACTCCCTTCAAAACAAGGTAAAAATGCATTTCACAATATAGCATTGTAAAGAGGTATTGCAGTTGTTGAATTTTTAATACTGTGTATATATGTCATGAACAAAGGTCTACCATGATATACTTTTGACAATTACAATATTGACCCAGATAATGTAACTTGTGCAGTCAAATTTACCAGTTGCCTGCCACTGTTGTGCCATGACCAAAAAATGTACATGAAACATGACATGTTAAAGGCAAGTTCCAACACAAGTCACATACATGTAGCTTCAAGCCAGAAAGGTGTTAACTTGTAATGGTATACTTTTAAAGAGTTAACACCCTTCTGGCTCTCAACAGACACAATTTTATATTAAAGACGAATAGTGCACAGTTATCAGGAACAAGTAAAAAGTTACTTCATCAACATAATTTGTTCTTTACTACATCTGTGCTATATTATTAGTAGTAGAATAGCTTAGTTACGAATATTATGTTCTCTATTCTACACTATTCTCATAATAACTGGTTGACATAGTCCGTCAATCGCTTGTTGAGGGCAGGGAACATGGCGGTATGCTTGTCACCGCACTTGATGAGGCAGCCCTCGAGGTTCTTGCGTACCTTAGCCTCATCAGCAGACGACATCTTGTCTCGGATCTTGTCCTTGGTTTCGTCTTGACACTGGAGGGTGCACCTCTGGAGCCGGTCCTGAAAACAAAACAAAGATGGCGGTACAATTTTATGGCTCAAATATGATAATCTCAACCCCGATGTCACCGATATCCACTAAAGGTACTAAAACCGTACTATCATGTATTTGATGGGCTGTCAAAGAGTGTTTGTGACATCAAGATAATGATCAAGATAACTAGGAAAATAAACAACCAATATATATGCAACATTTCGCAGACTACATTACATCTCAACATTATTCCCAATACCTCAAGTGCTATTTAACAAATTGCACTTTAGCAATAAAGAAATATGTGAATTTTTTCTCCTTCCTCCTTGGAAAGTTTGCTTGCAACTTTCCAACATGATTTTCAAGCTATTTAGGAGACGTTTATATAATGTAACCACATTCACCTTTTACCCTAGATGTTGAACAATAAGTTTAATCAAATTTGAAGTTTTCTCCTTACAACAGTAAACCTAAATATTACATTCTGTCATCAATACTCATCTTTAAACACATTTGTTTTGAAAATCCTTGCAGAAGTGTGTGTTAAATGACATACTCTTTCACATCATTGTACAATTTAAGTTGATTTTTGCTCCTAACACTTTAGAGGGGCTTTAAGACAGAAAAACCTGTTTTTGGGGAGTATCTAAAAAAAAAAAAAAAAATTTGTCCTTCGATCATGCTCTTCTTCAACTCCAAGATGTAGGAGAGGGATTTGGCCAAGCAAGATGTGGTCTCAGTGGACCATATCCCGACCGACAAAGACTGATTTTGGGGGTCTTGCATATTTTCTGCTTCAATTTAAAAAGTCGAATGAAATAAAATAGCCTTTTCTTACCAGGAAATCTGTCAATTCTTTCTGCACATATTCTTCTGTTTGTTGAGCTGGTTGCTGACATCTCTGTATACATCCTTGCCGATCTCCTGATGATTGATCACAGCATCTTGCACTGCACAGATACATCTCTTTCTGCAAAACGAAAAAACAATGAAAGTAAAATATGTTAAATGTTAGAAAATTGAGAAGTTTAAACTTTAAGAAACTTTAAAGTTTAAGCTAAAGACAAAGTGAAAGTAAAAATTATTAAGCCTAGATCTAGATTTACAGTATCAGTAGGGGCGCTGGTCCAAGAATAAGGGCCATGAGGATCATCTTCGTAAACGCGGAAAGATGCGTCCACATGAATAAGGATCGTCCACATTTTCGCAGACATTCCATATTTCCGATTCGAGTCGAGCGTTGACGATGCAAAAAAACTGATTCCGCAATGATTTTTTTTTTAATGCATTTTACACCGACTTTATTTGTACAGAGACTTTCACGTTATGAGCGACAAACCCTCCGGAAGACTGACAACCCATTATGTAGACGGTGATCTGGGGTTATTTTATTACGCGGAATCCGTTTTTTGCATCGCCAGCGCACAGTCCGGGAACCTGAAAGCTGCAGAGCGCCGATGAAAAAAAAACATTCACGAAAAATGCGGACGATCCTTATTTTTTAGGATGCAATTTGTCCGCGTTTACAAGGATATCCTCGTTCATGGACCATTGCCCCTACTCATTTTTACTGATTATTAGTTTATTACAATACAAGGCCTAGATCTAGACTAGATCTAGACTAGTCTATTTAAGTAGGCAGTTCAGGTGATTTTTTTTTTGTAGGAGATAGGGGATGATTTCTATATCATTTTAAAGATCACATTTTTATTTACACAATGCACTTTGAATTGTTCAATTTGGACCAATGGTTCCAGAGATACGGATTTTTAAAATAATTTTCAGAACCATATTGATGAAGACAAAAGATCAAAAGGTCAAACCTATTATAATTGTATTGAAGTCAATTAAACCTGTGTTTAAGCAGTGGCACCATTGTTTTCAGAAGTTTGTGATCTGTTAAGCCTCATAATAGTCATATCTCTTCAATGCGATGACCAAACTCGCTGAAATTTGGCAAATATATTCAGTGATGTTTGGCAAATATGAAATTTAATATCTTTAAACAGCACCGTAATAAAATATGCAAATTTATGCAAATTTCCATGTTTTTGTCATCATATTGTTATAAAAGGTAAATAAAAACCCTTTGAATCTAAACTTTTACCAAATGATCTTGTCTATTTATTTATTTCTTTCTTTCTCTCTCTCTCTCTCTCTCTCTCTCTCTCTCTCACACACACACACACGCACGCTTTCTCCCTCTCACTCTCTCTCTTTCTTTTTTTCTCTCTTTCTCTCTCTCTATTTCTTTCTTTCTTTCTCGGTCTTTCTCTCCTAGTCTCTCTCTCTCACACACACGCACGCACACGTACACGTTCGTGGTGTAAAACGGGGAACATGTGGTGAACCATACAAACCGATGACTCTTTTTCTTAAAGGATATTCGACAAAATAAAGATGTTTTCAGATCACAATTTATTTTTTAAGTATTACATTTGGTCGTTGAGACTTCTATTTTAAACTTTGAAAAAATCGAGGACCTCTCATACTTTCATTTAAACTAAGGACACACATGACTTCAGGTACTCCTTATTATTTTCTTTGGGGACCGAGGACACACCCACTTATAAAAGATTTCCCCATGGAAATCGAGGACACATATTTAAATAGCTTTTTATGAGCTTATCATTCCTTTTCCACTGGAACCGAGGACAAACACATTCTGTATAACATATCAATTGAGCCAAGGACACCACACTGTATAATATTCCTCCATGGGGACCGAGGACAAATTCTGTACTAAAATACCAAGTGAACCGAGGACACATACCTCGATCATGATATTCCGCTGGGACCGAGGATCCATGTTGTATCAGCTATTTGCTAAGGAACCGAGGACACATGCTTTACTAACTTCTTCAGTGAACCGAGGCCACATACCTCATAAATTATGCTGGGAACCGAGGGAACGAGGACACTATCTGTATTTGTGTATATGTCTTGTATTAGCTTGCGTTATAAACCGAGGACAATTATTTATTAATTTTCAAAGGTCATTGAAAACATATATTTCGTTGATTTTAGCAGTGACATACAGTACTTCATGTCCAAAGGTAACTAACGACAGGTATTGTATTAATTTGCCATTGGAAGCAAGGGTTTCTAATTAAGCCAGGTCAATGAGGTCATATGATAAAATGTGATGCTAACTTTAAAACACAATTTCCTAAGACATTTGACATGTTGACCCATAAAATAATTCAGGTAAAAATATTGTAATTAATTGAATGAATGAGCACGTTAATGTAACCGTCGTCACTGATTAACATTGTGCCTTGTGTTTATAAATAAAGAAATTATAAAGAATTATTCTTTTGTTTTGTTTCTTTGTCCTTTCGTACCGCTACATGCACATATTACAATTCGAGGTATTTAATACTTCCTTATCCACTCAACACTCTCATGACAATTTATCCAAGATGCTGGATATTCAGACTTCATATATCACAAGCCAGTGCTACGATTCACCCAAAGTCGTGCAGTATGGTGTAGGCCCTTACAGGTATTTTTTAAGGGGGGATTCCCACTTATTCTACCCTGGCATAGCGACAAGGTAAAGACCACCCCCCTTTTTTTTTTTTTTTTTTGTTGCTTGATTGTCTGATCGGCCTGGTTATGCAATTATAATAGTTCCAACGACACAGCCTTAGAAAAAGGTGTAAAACATTAGTCATACAGTGTTTTACGTTTCTTTATAACAATTGAAACAAACATTTAATCAAAAACGTTAAAAACAATGGAACACTTACAAATGGTAATACAATTGTACTGGTAACACAATTCACAAGATTATCATGGACCTACAGTAATTGCCCTCATACTACCAATCAATTGAAACCACCGATCCATCTCTATCAACAATAATAAATCATACCTGCGGAATGTAAACTACAAAACAAACAAGGTTCTGGAAAACATGGTATTTGGTCATGAATAGAAAAGACGGCTTCATCTGTGTTTATCATGTCAGAATGCTGTTTCAATATGACACGATCTTCAGTTACATGTATAACATTCTAACATGTGACGACATCAAGATGAGCCCCTCAGATATAATCAAACAATTATACATAAGCGGCAACAAATCAAGACTTTTTCAAAACAAACAAAACTTGTAAAATCTTGTAAATCCCAAAGGAGATCAAACGATCTTAAGGTACATGTATAACATTCTCACGTAACGACATTATTAAAGATAAGCCTCTCGGATACCATCATACAATTATACATAAGAGGTAACAGATCACGACTCTAGTTCAAAGAAACAAAACCTGTACAATCTTTTAAATCCCAAAGAAGATCAAACGATCTTCAGGTACATGTATAACATTCTCACGTAACGATATTAAGTCAAGCCTTTCACATACCATCATACAATTATACATAAGAGGTAACAGATCAAGACTCTTTCACAATAAACAAAACTTGTAAAATCTTTTAAATCCCAAAGAAAATCGAACGATCTTCAGTTACATGTATAACATTCTAACATGTGACGACATCAAGATGAGCCCCTCAGATATAATCAAACAATTATACATAAGCGGCAACAAATCAAGACTTTTTCAAAACAAACAAAACTTGTAAAATCTTTTAAATCCCAAAGAAAATCAAACGATCTTAAGGTACATGTATAACATTCTCATGTAACGACATTAAGATAAGCCTCTCGGATACCATCATACAATTATACATAAGAGGTAACATATCACGACTCTAGTTTAAAAGAAACAAAACCTGTACAATCTTTTAAATCCCAAAGAAGATCAAACGATCTTCAGGTACATGTATAACATTCTCACGTAACGACATTCAAAGATAAGCCTCTCGGATACAATCATGCAATTATACATAAGAGGTAGCAGATCAAGCACTTTTAAAACAAAAGAAACTTATAAAATCTTTTAAATCCCAAAGAAGATCAAATGATCTTAAGGTACATGTATAACATTCTCATGTAACGACATTAAGATAAGCTTTTCAGATGCAATCATACAATTATCCATAAGAGGTAACAAATCAAGACTCTTTCAAAACAAACAAACCTTTCAAAATCTTCTTAATCCCAAAGAAGTTTTGGAATTATCAAAGTAATAGCTTAACAGTTGGATACACAAACTACAGGTGTACTTATAATATGCTTATACAGGTATAGCGCATAATATAAAAGGTCGTAATATTAGCTTAACATATAAGTTTAAAAAAAGCATACAAAAGATGCAATAAATATTAAAACTATCAAAACAGGGAAAACTTATCAAACAATTTAAACAGCCTCTATGCACTTTCCAAAGCAAACACAATCAAAAACAAAACGGATCCTTCAATTTGATACAAGAAATAAGATTAATGTACGAACAGAAGAGTAATATAATTATAATATGGAATATAAAACAAATTTTTATAGCTGAAATGATATTGAATAATTGGATAATAACATGTACTGGAAAAACGTATGTTTTAGAAGATTTTTTGGTGATTAGAAAAAACCCAGCATCAAGCCTGTATTGTAGGAGACTGTTACAAAGGAAAGTGGCCATTACACTGTATATGCAGTTACCATGCATTGTACTTAGTCTGAAAAAGGTTTGCTGTTGGGATCTCAAGGCAAGTGGAAAAGGTATATGTATCAGGGTAAATGAGATCCTGAATATAGGAAGGAGCCTGTCCTCTTAAAGCCTTACAGGTGAGTAAGAAAATTAATAAGCAAAGTCATAACAGAATATTTCCTAGAATTGTTATTGAAACCATGTGAATAATATTAAAGGCATGTGACCATGTGGTATATCTACGTTATTTACATTTATCATTATACATGAACTGTACAAATATGATATAAACTTGACGCTCCATTCTTCTAAATTTTGGTGTAAGCTGCATTTGATTTGAGTCATTGGCTTTGAAGAAGAGCCGATACATAAATATATATATATAATATATATATTAAATGTTTACTAGGTCAACAAACTCATCCTGCATTGATAGTGCCTTATAAAGGAAAAACTTGAAAGCAACCGTTCTTTGACTTGTACAACACAATTGCTTATTTTCTACATAACTATCTAATCGAACAAATAATTTTTTTAACAAAATTTAGAAAATAAACTGTACAACTGTAACAATTGTTAGATTTTAATTTTCAGATAAGGTATCATCAATTTCTTAAGGATTTGTTTGTATGTGTTATTGTTGTGAGGGAGGGGAACTGGTACAATTAACTGCATCCAGTGGAAGATAAGAAGAAAGGAAGTCATTTGCAAAACAGAGAGATTCTTGCAATATGTTCTGAGCGAGTACATTTAATTCCAGGCTGAAAAAGGGCCCAAAATACTTGGAAGACAATCAAATTATTATCCCAATGCTTTATGAGACCTACAACGAATTATCTCTTACAAATCCATCAACATTTGTTTAATTATGTATGTACTACTTATAGAAGTGTACTAATGAAATAAAAGGTACAAGATATGTTCGCTTCTACCTGACAAGTTGAGGTCAATGTCACTTTCTAGGGAGTTCATTTATATGAACATGTACAAGATAACGAAAATTGCAAACTGATTACTTTGCATATTTAAGAAGGGTTTTCTTATTATTTCGCATATAATCTTTGATGTTGCGCCATGTACGGGCATTAAGTACAGGATACTTGTTCTTCAATTCTTCGATTTCCAACTTTCCTGGTAGGTGAAGTGCCAGGACACAACTCAAGGTTCTTATTGCTCTAATCTCATCTTCATTCCACTTGCGCTTTGTTGCTTGGGAGGTGCTTCGTTTTGTGAAAGACGAAACGGCATCTGAATAAAAGATAAAAAAGAAACAGAAATGGTAATTAAAAATTGGACATTAGATTGACAAATTTTTAAACTGAAATTAGCTTATATGAAATTGAAGTGTGCACGATGATTTCTTTGAAATTTAAGGCCTAAGCACATCATCTGTCTCAGGCTTAGGCATTGGCACAAGATAATGTTAGTGATTGTATGTGATAACATGACATTTGACACTTTCTTCTCCTATATATTTCATCCGATTAGTAACTGCTTTACTGATTATTTTTCTTTATAACATTGTAAGTACTAGACGTGTAGCAAACAACAGCCAATACAAGAAAACCTTTCGTGGGAAACCGTACGTGTATGCCTCCTTTGAAAAAGCTCTAACTGAAGAATGCTGTAAAATATACAACTATATACTTTTTAGCTCACCTGGGAAGCATGCCCAAAGTGCCCCCATTAGTCTGATACAATTGTTAGCGAACATTGACGAGCTTGGAAAATAATGTAATGGTGTTTTATTAATCGAAATGGGAAATGAACTCACTTTGACGTTTTGGTTTATTTCCTTTCACTGCAAGTTGATGTCTCTGTGTAGTCTCTCCAATGTAGTCTGAAGAAAAAAAGCATGACATTCCATAATATGATTAAAGAAAATATGATATTATAAATCCATATATGATATAGCATTCAATCATTTTTTTTTGTTAGTTAAGAGAAAATTAAACCTAAAATCCAAGATGCTCTAACAAAATATGCAACAAGTTTACAATGACTGTGAAACCCAGAATTTTCACTGTAATGATTCGCTATTCGATTTTTCTTTGTTCATTGCTGTGAAGTATCAAATTGGCAACATTTCTCTGACAATGTTGTGTATAACAGGCCTGCACTCCAATAAGACAAGACTAATATGCAGACATCAAGACAGATTAAAAATACATTTAATTAACAGTTATGCACAAGACACATGGAGGGTTGACTGTTGACCTTTTTCAGGAGAAATGGAATTCATGCAGCCATAAAACTCCTCCAAATCTTTCAGAATATATTGGTTAGATGTCAAATACGTGAACATGTAAATGTATAACCTAGAGATAAAATGAATTAACTGGTGAATAAAGTAAACATAGTGAAAACACCATTTGGAGAGGCATAAACAATTGAAATAGAATAAAATGGCACACCAGTTGCAAGTCACATGTACATTTGCACACAAATGATGGAAACAAGAAGAGATCTAGTCATTATTATTCCTGACATCTTATCCAAAACAAAAACAGCAGCAAACATGCACACCTACCATCATCGTCAGAGCTGGCAGCAGCATCATCATCATCAACAGTAACTGCTACACCATCAGCTGTCCCAGGGTCATTGCTCTCTTCGATGGACACATCCATTGCTTCTAGCGATTCTCCCCTATGTGCTGCAAGTTTGCCCCTTTCCATGAGAAGAAAAATCTTGGACAACTGGGTAACCTGCAGTACTGGGTCTGGTAGTTGGTAATATTCTTTGTGCACTGCTAGATTGTGCCCCATAAAACCTGCAAGAAGGTCAACCTGATCTGGTCTCAGAGCCAAAAGCTGTGCTGCAGTAGCGACTTGTTTCCTCAACTTCGTTGAGCGGAGGGAATCTGGGTTCTTCAGACCAGCTTCGGTAGAGAATTTCCTCATACAGTCTGATCCTCTGATGTGTCCATCACTCTGGTAATTTGACCTAGCAAACACATACTCATTGGTTTCTGTTACAAGTTTTTCTCGGGTTACAATGTGGATTTCCAATTTCTCCTTCAATGTTGGTGTGAGCAAGATAGGCACATGCCTTCCTTTTTTCCCTGTCACTTCCACAACATCCATCATTCTACATAGGCTTTGTTCCATCTTTGTGAGCTGTTCGTACTCCTCATACTGCCTCTGCTCTGTGGTCTTACAGCTTCGCCTGTACTCTGCAATTTTCATCTTTGAAACTTCTCCGGCCCTTCTGCGGTTGAACATGATAAGCTCACAAAGAAGAACCTCGTTTAAAATGTCCCAGGCTTTTTTAACAACGGACTCATCTTGGCATATCTTTAGTGTGTTCATTTGTTCGCTTCCTTTGGCTTCTAGGTAGTTCCTCATTTTCACGACATCCTCATTTGTGGGCAGAACCTCTGGGTTGTTCTTCTTTGCTTCGTAAAGTGTGCGTAGGGCATGTTTTGATACAAAAACATCCCAGTTGGACTTGCACAGGAACAGGAAGTCAACTGCTTCGCTGACACCAGATTTGTCTCCTCCCTCAAGGGCGACGCTTTTCACGATGACTGCCAATTTCTTCAAAGAATGCCCAAGTTTGAGGGCCAAAGATGGAGTCTTGTAGAAATGTGTCTTTTCATCAAATTCAGCAACACCGTGCACTGCTTTGCAAACTTCCTTGAACTTTGTGGGACGGAGGAAATCTTGAAGAGACGCATTCGGTTTGCCAACCTGCTTTCTTAGCTGCAGTAAGAGCCTCCCCATTTCTCGTAACTTTGCACGGATGTAATTGTGCTGGTCCTTGTCATGGCCAATTTTCATGTACTCTCGCATTGCAAATTCCTGGAGCAGTCGGTCACTTCTGCAAACTTGAGACACTTGGTCCCTCTTCATGTCAATGAATAATTCATTCACAGCCTGACTGATTCCGTTTAGGGGTGGCTTCAAGAGATCACTATGTCGCAAAATTCTGTTCTTCTTCCCTTCTATCTTGACCGGCTTTTCTGGACAATCATGCCTCCACAGCTCTCGGCGAACATAGTATGCAAAACAATATGGGCAGGGGCCATAGTCGTTAGGATCTGCATGGTTTGATGGACGATATGCAACCATGAGACTGCCACTTCCTTTTCTGAACACTTCACAATTGTGACGATGATTTCCCATATTACGGAGCCTCTTGAGAAGTTGCTGTCTAGCTGTTCCTGTGAGTGACATAAATTTAGCGACTTCAGTCTCTTCTGCATGCTTATTCTCCAAGTGCCTTGGAAGTTTGGAGAAGTAGCCAGAACAGTAGTAACAACACTGTTTTTTGTCCCATTTTCTTTTTTGACCTTCATTTGAAGTTGGCAGTACTGTTATATCATGTGAAACCCTATCAGATAAAGTACTGGTAGATGTTACATCATCACTTGATGTTGGTATGTTCTCTCTTGTGTCATAATTTGATGTTTTTGTTACACTTGACATTACTGGTTTCTTCTTTTCTGAGCAGGTGGAACCAACTGAATTTCTTGGAAAATCTTGGGATAGTAGCAAATGCTCATAGTCACTCCCGGGCTCACTGTCTGACTGAGATGCATACTCACTGTCACTGTCTATCTCACTGTCTATCTCACTGTCTATCTCGCTGTCGGACTGAGGTGCATACTCACTGCCACTGTCTGTCTCATTGTTTGACATAGGTGCATACTCACTGTCACTGTTACTACCAATGCTATGGAGAGACAATGCATGGAAGTTCTCTGGAATCGGAATGGGACTGCTAAGGCTGACATAGGTGTTAGGTACCCCAACTGAGGTAGAATCGACACCATCACATCCGTCATATATGTCATCAGCAACATCCTTGACCGCCATGCCGTCTGTAGATGACTGAACAATATCGCCCATAACAATCATACCCTCTGCAAATGTCTCAACGGCATCTTCAATGCTGGTTATGAACTCTGTAGACAGCTCAACAGCATCCCCCTTAGCCACCATGTCCTCTGTAGACCGCTCGACAGCATCACCCTTGACCGTCATGACCTCTGTAATCTGCTCAACAGCATCGCCTGTGACCAACATGACCTCTGTAGACTGCTTAACAGCATCGCCCTTGACCGTCATGACCTCTGTAGACTGCTTAACAGCACCGCCCTTGAACGTCATGACCTCTGTAGACTGCTTAACAGCATCGTCCTTGGCTTTCATGACCTGTGTAGACTGCTTAACAGCATCGCCCTTGACCGTAATGACCTCTGTAATCTGCTCAACAGCATCGCCTGTGACCAACATGACCTCTGTAGACTGCTTAACAGCATCGCCCTTGACCGTCATGACCTCTGTAGACTGCTTAACAGCATCGCCCTTGACCGTCATGACCTCTGTAGACTGCTTAACAGCACCGCCCTTGAACGTCATGACCTCTGTAGACTGCTTAACAGCATCGTCCTTGGCCTTCATGGCCTGTGTAGACTGCTTAACAGCATCGCCCTTGACCGTCATGACCTCTGTAGACTGCTTAACAGCATCGCCCTTGACCGTCATGACCTCTGTAGACTGCTTAACAGCATCGCCCTTGACCGTCATGACCTCTGTAGACTGCTCAATACCATCGCCCTTGACCAACATGACCTCTGTAGACTGCTCATCAGCATCGCCCTTGGCCAGCATGCTTTGTGCAGACAGCCCAACAGCATTTTCCTTGGCCATCTTGCCTTCTTTAGGAGACTCAGTAGGATCAGCTCTAACCTAAATATAACAAAAAGTAGGAACACAAAACAAATCTAATTTTATTACACGTTTCATCTCAACAGGTAGATGTTATCACATATGGCAGGTTAACATATTATCTGCATAATTAATACATGATATATCTTTAGAACACACATGTCCCCCCATTATTTAGGCTTGTTAAACAGTTTACAGATAATAATTAGCCTCTAGCTGCCTCGACCCATGATAGTGTCACATTTGGCCTTCTGAAATTTATTCAGGTGACCTACACAGGCATGTAACTTGTTAAATTGGAGTACCCTATAGGTGACTTGTCCCTTTCAAAAGAAAAAGTAAATAAATGCGCAAATTAGAAGTTAAGAAATAATATTAAAAAACCCAACGGATTAGATCTTGAGCTTAGAATTATTGTGGTATTGTGAAAATTGTAGCAATGAAGTTCAGACCTTTATATCGTATAGATACATTTGCTCTTTTATTCATTGGACTAGCTCCTTTATAACTCGACAACCTTAATTGAATCCTCACCCCAGGAAATGACTTTACTTATTCTGAGAGATTATTACATTAAGTAAGAATAATGTACAGTTTCTCAGCATGACATGGGCGTCGCTATTTTCTTGATAACGTGACATACCATGTGAAGTCGTTTAAGTAAATGTATTTAAATTTATGAATGCTTTTTTCAGGGTGTGTGTGGTGATGAAGTATTTCATTCACATGCTATTATCCTTTGTACTTCAATTGCCAGAACCCAAGTTGCATGAATAAGTTTGTGCTCCTCCGGGGTGTAGGTTTTTTATAAATGAAATAGATTTGTCAACTGCTATATTTTAGTATTTTTAAATAAATTAGTTACATTTGTTGCCCTGTTACATTTTCTCTTCTCAGCTATGATTTTCTTCATTGAATAGAAAAGGTTTTGTTAATGATTTAGAAAGTCTTTCCAACTAAAGTTTGATGCATGATACATACATGTACAACTTCACCTGGTACGTCACATGTTCAAGAAAATGGCTGCGCCTATGTCATTCTAAAAGGCAGCACGTCTTGCCAAGTATATCTTAATATATATTTATCTTTTGTACAATTTCTTAAGGAATATTGTACATAAAAGGGCAGGAATATATCTTGTTAATTATTCAGAATACCTACACTTATTCTTTAAGTCGGGGGTGAGGTTTAATTCTTTTAACTGCTGGCAGTTCAACATTATTCCTCCATCTTACATGCAAATTTGAGTTTCCCATATTTTTCTTTTGCACATTCTTCTGCTTTATCTATAAAGGAAAATTCAATGGCCAAGGATATTTGAACTTTGATTTAAGTCCAATAAGTCTAGTCAGGTGACATTCGCATACATTAGTTATTCATGCAGATATATACCAGAACAAGTTTCATTCTATAATACCTCAAGGTATTATCTCTGACCTTCGACCTCAACATTTAATTGTATAATCTTCATAAACAGTATATACATACATGTGCTAAGTTTTATGACAGAGGGATGGGTCTTTATTGGTTCTGAATCCCTCCTCAAGCAAAAACAGTTTCCAGGGGAGTGTACCAAGACATATCTGGGCAACATTATTTAATGTACCTAATGATTAAACACGACTTCAAAAGGCTTGTTTTTATGTTTATGGAAAAACTTGAATGAATGATTGAACTGCCATACATATATGGATCCTACCCACCCATGTCAAGGAGAAACATATACGATTACTTACCTGATGCTCAAGGAGCCATCTAACATCATTATCCTCATACCGGATTTTGCATTTTCCTGAAATGACAAAAGTGTTCAATGTTAAGACTAAATTGATATCCTTTACAAATATAGCAATCTTCTTATGAAGAAATCTGTTGGTTTCTTTCTCATCACATCAATCCTGAAAAGCCATTTAATTATTCTGATTTTATATAGAAATATTAATAATAGTCCCGCAATGGTGGAATATGTGTCTCTATCTGCCTTTAATTAAATCAATGGAAATAAATATTTGAAAAAAGGTAGCAGTACTCATTACACATCCTCCTCAATTTAAATGTTGTGCAATGTTTTACATTTATCAGCTTAAAATATGAATAATACAGAAATAACGGGGGGAGGGAACTCTTTTGATAAAACAGTACATCTTTTAATATAGATTAAAAATCACTCTTGAACTCATAACTACACACTTTTGCTCTAACTGAATTCTAATCAAGGAGTATTCTCTTTGAAAGTGCTGATAAAATACCGTTAACTGTTGATAGTTGACATTAATTGCTAGCTTCTAAGATAAACAACTTAAGTTCTCAACTTACCATCCCTGATGTCAACAACCACGCCACCGTAATATATTCCATTAGGTGGCCAGAGTGCCAATACTCTTTGCTCCACAGAAAACTACAATTATAAATAAAAAGAAATAAATATTTTATCTTGAACACTAACATTTAACAAGAAAAAGAAATTGAGTTTATCGTTATGGTCATGTAACAACTCTTATAATCGTAGGTTCTTTGAGACAAAAAAAAGACCCTTTGGGATACCTTTATCTGATAATCAAAGGAAAACAAACTAAGCTTGGGTGCATGTGAACTGCAAAGTAGACACTTTCGAAGGAAATTGATGTCACTGTCTTAGAGATATTCATTACAAATGACGAGAATTACTGGTAGTGGTAGGTCTATATCGAGAAATGTTAAGCAACAAATAGACTCTAGAAGTTCTAGGCCTATGGGCTCTTGATGAAAAATGGTGCAGTTAATCAAAATGAAACAAAACAAAACATGTTCTTAATTAATGAGGCTATCTGCTATTCTCTTCAAACCATTTAAATACCAGAAAAAAAAATAGTTTATGGTCTTATAACTTCCCTTCATATACTTTTTAGAATTAATTTAGACTCCATGACATCAATTAGAGTGTTTGGGACCACTTAAAACAAAGGGAGCTATAATAAATAAGTTCAACTAGCAACTTGGCCGGAGATGTACTCGATCAGCAATACAAAGTTTAGGGAAACAAGCTTGACCACGTAAGATGATCTATGTAAATGACGTTAAAACATGGTACTTACAATGCTCTGATTGCCTTCCAATCTCCTCTTCAACCTCCTCGTCGCCATGGCAAGCCCAGGGATGCTAGTCACAAATTTCAAGCAGACGACGGCCGGGCCGGCCCGCGCTGCACTCGGCGCCAGCTAGGACGGGCGATGGGCGCACTGGCTAGCACTGCGCGCATCCACACTCATGGGCGTGGTACATGATGCATGCTGGGACTTGTGTTTAATGTGATGTGCAGGCCAGTGCACAACTTGGGACTCGGGCCCGAAGTCCACACACACATTTTTTCGGCGAAACTTGAAGTCCTTGTAGATTGTGTATAAGTATCACACTCCGTAGGACCGAAACCACTTAATTGATGACTTTTCTCTTTTCAGTGTATTAGGATTATACAAGTCATAAAAAATGATCCTTGGGTAGTCTCTTTGAATTTGGGGACCGAGGACGTCCTCGGAGAAACGAGGACGTCCGCACTTCGCTGTCTGTCCTCGCCATGAAGGTCCTATACTTAAGTGTGGTCGCGTTTTCCACCATGGGTGCACGCACAGTCACACACACACACACTCACACACAAAAGGATGAGGTGACAAATCGTCTATGTAGTCTATACTTGCAGCAATCTTGCAGTAAATGAACAGTTTTTTCGAAAAAATATCGTTACTTTACCCCAAAATATAACCAATTCATGTTAGATTATTACAATATTTATTCCAAATATTAAAATAAATATCACAATTATCAATAAAATACAACATATAGGGATGTTACAAAAAAATTAAATCTCAGAATTCAAGCTCCTGCTTTATGCCATTCGAAAGAGCTTGATAAGACCTTTTATTTGATGCCTCATTCATCATAATAGCCCCAGTAATAAGAAAGTTATGCCAATTTTAAACGCCCGGAAATCATGTATTTAATTGCTTTGTTTTCCTTTGTTTTTAAACCAAAAGTTGTGATCTCAAATGTGACCGAAAGATTCTATTTCATGACATAAAATTACCCCAAAATGTATGTAAATACACAAAAAACGCTAATCGGGCCGTCATTTTTGCATGACATTTTCACATTCCTGAAATTTCACCAAAAGCAAATTCACATGTTAACCAATCAGTCTAGATACTTTTTTTTCAAATCCTGTAGGTGGGATCAGGGTACAGAATGCCACTAAACACGGCTCTTGTGAAACAGTGCAGCAAAACAAACCGCCGAAAACATAAATCATAAAAAGTTTAGTATGAAATGAAAGATAACAATGACATTCTTCTCATCCAATAGAAATCATGAAACAAAAATCTAATCAGCCCATCAAAAGATCACATTTACGTAGGCTATCCAAATTGGTCTCCAATAGTGCATAACAGCCCCATGGCAGAAACCTTCTTGGCGAAAGCACACACATTGTAACATACCTACAACATACAATAAACAAAAATTGAAAAAACAAGTCAATCAAGTCACAAACGGGTCAGAATTCTAAGACTACCAAATGGTCTCGACGTCACTCACACAGCTGTTTCATTCACGTACACACCATGTACACGTATCACGCGTCGCATCGTCAAAATCAGTTTGTGCAATTTTCAAAAACTGCAATCATATTATCATATCTACCATAAGATCTACTCATCATCATTATATGAAACTTTCAGGAAAGAAGGTAGACCTAAGATGTTTAATTTTGTTAATTACGCAGGGTTCTTGTTAATAGCCGGCAACCGGCTATTTTTTCCGGCTGTAACGGCAATCGTAGCCGGCTGTCGGCACCATAAAAAAAAAAAAAAAAAAAAAAAAAAAAATCGTAGCCGACAGAGACTGATGGACTAGAAGTTGAAACCCACAGTGCTGCAGCTCAGAATGATGACAAGCCGACGACAGTCACCAGGCAAAGTGAAGAAGGTGCCAGTGGGCAAGATGAAGCTGAAGACCAGGAGGTGAAGTCCACCCTTGACATCCTAGGTCTGGATGAGGATCTTCTTAGCCAGTCCTCAGATTCAGAAATGGAATGATCATTCACTATGTAATTATTGCAAAAAGTTTCAGCCTCAGGTACATGAATATTAAACATGTGTCACATTACATTTCAATATGCGAGAAAAGTTTAATACATTCTGATTGAATTGACAAGATTTTTCCTTCTAAGGTCTCTAGAATCTGAATGGGAGATCTTGAAATGCTAGGGGCTTGCTTTCAGGGGAGACTCCCCTCCAGACTGAGGCACTGCACCTGGACCCTGCTGGGGGTGTAACACCCCCAGACCCCTGTGACAGCTGTCACATACCTGCAAACCATTTACCAATCCAATTTTGTCATATTTTTTTTATGTGTGTTCCAATTTTTTTAATTTTTAATCGCAAACGATTTTCTTCACTGACAAGGTCCTGTAAACGTCAGTTAACCGTTTTTGCCCAGGACTACCTTGTATCATTATCATGTAATTCAAAATTGTAGATTCATCACAAATATGATTGATTTATCAGAAACAATAATGGAGCATTTTCATTTCATATTGTATATCATATGAAAAGTAAGTTATTCAGCCAAAATATTCATGATCTTTATCATTAAACTATGGCTCATACAGTGTGGTCATATCTTCAAAAATAAGGCTAAGATAGCACCAGAGGCAGAGAGCATCTAAAACCCTAAAGCTTCCAGGGCCCTTGGGCGGGCCCTGGACCCCGGCCGCAAGGGACTTCGCACTTCGGCAGAATAAAGAAAAGAGCCACCCCGGAAAAAAATTAGAAAAATGATTACAAAGAAAAATAAGTAAATAATAAATTTAGCCCCCCCCCCCAAGGCCAGTTGCCCTTTTACCCCAAATTTGGCGACTATTGAGCACCCCCCCCCATCCCATCCCAACCTGCCCCTATCATGTGCGCATATCGGAAGAAAAAATTAATAGAATCTAAACATTTCAAAGGTAATTTCAGAGGTGGTTTGATTTTTTTTTTTCTTTTTTTAGTTCACCATAGTTTTTATTCGGTTATTTCAGTTCGCTAGTATCTCGCATCAAGCAAAGAGGAGATCCCCTACTTCGCTGCTATTTTTGGCTTAAAATTGCTTTTTATGACGTCAAATGATTAAAAATCATCAAGTTTTGGTATGTTTATATTTGCATATATTAGCATAGAGTAAAGTACCCGGTAATCGGTCAGCTCCGGTTTTCGGCCAATTGGTTGGATACATGGTAAAATCACTTTAAAATACATCGCATAATAGCATAACACATATCCCACACATACCATACCATGCCAGTGTCACTGAAGAACCACATTTGCAATGAAAAATATATCCTAAAATATCACATTTTAGCGATGTAATCGGCGGTCCCGCTACCCAAATCTGAAAAATCGAGTTTCTTACGCGTGTATGTAAGAAATATGGGTACCATAAAATGAGCTTTATTTCAAGTATTTTTCAGATATAGAGCCCGATTTTGTGCTGGTCGCAAGCTCAAAAGTATCTCATCGCATGTATTAATTCAATGCAGCCGCACACCGCGACGCACACACGATATGTCCGTCTAATTCAGATTCCAACTTCCGATCACTGCTGTGCCTGTATTCGGCCAGGCGAGCACCCGGGAGCTCCGGCGTGGGATACCTGCTCCGCCCGCTTGTGCTATACATCAGAGCAGAAACGCACGGCGCGCGCGCGCGCTTCCTATTGACTTTGTACATGCGGCCGTAAACTGAAACGCTCGGCCGATAACCGGCTCCAAAACAGTGAAAATTGAAATGAATATTGTCATGGCAATTCGTGATTTTTGGGGGGGATTCTTTTTTTGTTTAAATAATAATAATATTTGCTTCATGATTTGAACAAGAAATGATAATAAATAGGAAGTAAAGAGTCCAATAAATAGAATTTTGTCTTAAGTGGCCGAAAACCGGGTACTTTACTCTAATTAATATTATTGATATTAAATCCATAATAAACTGAGATTTTCAGCTGGGGCACTAAAGTCCGGGTTTGCCCAATAAAAACTTCTCAGAAACTCTGCCAGTTTGATTGGAACACACAGCTACTCAGCTAGCCTATAGCTAGGCCTACAATACAACGAAAATGTTTGAATTTGATAACAAGTCCTACACACACCGGACACACACCAAACTCAACACTTGGGACCGAAGACAATAAAATTAGAACCATCAAATATCGTTGGAAATTTACCTGTAATTTCCGAAGAACTGTATTATCTAAGTCATTGAGTAGTGACTTCATTCCTAAGTCAACCTTACTCTGGCATTCGTGCAACGCTGCTGAAACGGAATCTGCCATTTTTTACAAAAAACAAGCTCTCATCAATCGAGAAAAGTTGATTAACCAAAAGCACATGGGCTAACCGCCTAAGCTGGTAAATTAATGTTGGAAAGTGATTTCTTGCGCAACTAGCTCCGCACTCAAGTTCTTTCAAATTCCATTAATTTTCATGCACCTGCACGGCGTTTCCGATTCGGCGCCTGATCCACTTCCGTGTTAATTGTTTAAAACCACTCAGAAATGTTGGCGAACAGTGCAATTAACCCTGCGAAGAATTGCATCAGGAATGCATGCATTTCTACAGAACGGTTGTGTCGTCTGGCTACAACAAACGGAGTTGGACATTCCTCAGCAATGGATCTGATTGACCAGGCCAAGAAGGCTGCAGCATGTGCCGCAGTCAACAACCACGTGAAGGTAGTCAGTCTAATAAAAATTAAAACTATAATAGTAGGAAAGGAGATTGAAGAGATAACATTGTCAAAACAAATCTAGACCTAATGATTTTCATATATTTTGTCAAAAACAATTTAGATCTAGACCTAGATCTAATGACAATGACACAAATGAATTGTCACATGCGATGATGATGCATCATTTGCATGTGCATGTTTTCATGTTCTTCTATGTTTTAAAGGGCTGTAGCATGACGAGACTACGGGGCAATCGGGTATACGACTACGGACGACGCGACCGCAGCTCGGTAGACCTACGTATTCACGTCCATACGTATATGTGCAGTTGTCCAAAAAAAGACATAGAGTCTAGTTGGCGTCAACCAGTACTATTTCTCATGCTACGTACAGCCCCTTTGATATATTTCTGTGAATGTAATGGAAACCGCCAAATTGAAAACGGATAGTGCCATGGACCGTCGGATATTGGATGGTTATAAAGCCCAAGTCCAATCCAATTTTCAAAAATTATAGCATGTTGTAAATAAATCATAGTCTAGCTAGGTTAAAACCGCCAAATATCACGGACGTACTTCAACAGGGCTGTCAACCCTCCTGCATTTGGAGGTATAGTCTCACGCCACCACACTCATTCTCCCGCCGCCCGAAAAGCTTGTAGCGGGAGACTCCCGCCACCACGCCTTCCTCCCGCTCGCCCGCTAACGATGTAGAATCTCACGGTTTATAAAAAAACCTCCAAAAAACAAACAAACAAGTGCAGAGATGCCAATTATTTGGTGTCAGTTACAAATCCTCCCTATTTCTGTTTTCCAAAAGTTGGCATCTCTGCAAGTGCTCTTACCCCCCCCCCCCCCCCCCCCCCCCCCCCCCCGCTTATTCAGCGGCTGGCTAAGTGGTTGCGAAATTTTACCTCAAAAACTGGACCAAAAAACAAAACAAAATGTGCTCTTACCACCCCCCCCCCCCCCCCCCCAGCCCTACACTTATTTAGTGGCTGGCTGAGTCGTTGCGAAATTTTTCTCCATATATACCTCCAAGCAGTTTCCCAAAGTTGACAGCAAAATTTAGAGCAAAACATTTAAATTGCCGCAGGGATGTGACGTTTGCTCCTCACAACGAAAGTGCCAGCAGTATAAATTCTGACAATAGGCTATTATCTTAATGTAACCAAATTTAATGCATACGTCTTTGTGAATTAAGTGCCTTGATACAAACAATTTCATTCACCTGATAAGAATGATAGTATTTCAATAGACAATAGAACTGCAACATTAGTGGTTGCCAGCTAGGACAAACATTATGCCTTGCCCTACCTAGCAACACTTGAAATATGGAGTTTTCATAATTTCATTCTGACTGTTGAAATACTGTTATTCTTACCAGGTGAATGAAATAGTTTGTAGCGAGGCACTTCACAAAGATGTACCGGTATGCATTACATTTGGTTACATTACTAATCTGTGTTGTGAGGACCTTACGTCACAAAAAATGCATTGTGGGGGTGAACCGGCTCGATCATTTACTTGTTTTTTGCTCATTAAACAAAATAATTACAAATATGTCTGAGCAAAATCAAGTTATATTTGTTTTTATATATTTTTCTCTACCTAATCAGCCCAACTTTTCAGTGGAGTGGACTTGTACTTTAAGCGTTTGATCACAGCACTATACCAATTTTGTCATCTTTATCCTCTCTTTTACAAAATACGAATTTATTTGAATTCTCTCAATTTTCAGGACCACTGCAGACTGGGAGTAGGAAGTGGCTCTACCATTGTGTTTGCCGTTCAAAGACTAGGTTTGTATCTTGTGGCCCGTGTGGATGTATAAATAACCAAGGCAATGACAGACATTGTTCATCAAAGTTATGGAGAGGGCTCCCATTCAAAAAAAAAATTTGCATCAAAGAGTTTATGGTCGTAATTCAGCCATTTAGGTGGAGGTAGACATCAAATTCATGAAAAAGAGAAAAAATAAAATGTCTGATTTGATTTAGTGCCAAATTTTTATGAAATCATAAGAAACAGAAGAAGAAGAAGAAAAACCAATACATGCAGATTGCCTGGAAACAATAAAATCCTTCTGTTTCAAAAGTATTTTCATTTGCTATCCTTTATACATTTAAAAGATTTTTTTTCTTTTAATTAAAAAAAGAAATTAAAGAAATAAAAAAAAATAAAATAGAAATACATTCTGAAAGAACAGTATGTTATGCATGTAGTAGCAATATATAATATGTTTGTTCAATGAATAGATGCATGTCGTATTCGGAATAGTTAGGAATAAGTGTAGGTTCTGTATATACCGGTATGTATCAGTTCATATGTACATGACTGCAATATAAACCGCAGTATAAATGAATTATACAAGTTTTATCCCATCGCCAAAGGTTTGAATTTACAGATCCTTGTAGGAGCTAGCGACAGGGCATGTGATGTGTCCAAACCTAATTAAGTGTACTAGCTTGCTGTGAGAATTAGGGCATATGTTTCCCTATGTCCACATTCCATCAAATTAGCTTTGGGTATAGGTGCAGTTACAAAGGGAAAGGTAATGCAACTTACTGCGTGTATGTACAAGTAATTTTAAACTGCATTTTAAGTACACTTTGATCCATTTTATATTGAGTATTTTCATTGGACTTATATCATTGAAGTGTATTAATGTAATGAGTACAGTATATGATTCTATGATAGTAAATCTTAGTAGAGGTGTGATTTACTGGTGGTTGTGTCGCCAGATTGTGGCACCAATGTCCTTTGGCATGACATTTATCTACAGTTACTTGTACAAAGTTATTCCTTGAATACTTCTAGTGCCCTGGGGCAGTTTGGCTAAAGTCAGGGTAGACATTACTTTGTAGGTGCCATGACTATCTTTTTGGATCAATATTTGGGAAATAAAAATGGTGTCAATTTAAAAGTTATCATTTTATCATCCCTCTTTTATTCTCTCATTTTTCTTAATGTAGCTGAAAGAGTAAAAGAAGAGAAGCTGCAAGTGACATGCGTACCTACATCATTCCAAGCTAAGCAGCTCATTGTAGAGAACGGGTTGACCCTTAGTGACCTTGAAAGAACGCCTGAGGTAAGAACCATAACACAGTAGGCCTTTCTTTATCAGCTCAAGATTGCCAAATATCCCGCTATTTCAACTATCCCGATTGCAATTTATCCAGTTAGTTTGTGCCTTCATCAGTTCGAAGTTGCAATCAGCCGGATATTTGCTTCGGGATAATCATCCCAAGATATCTTAGGATAGTTTGCAAAATATCCTACTATTTGGCAAAATGTCCCGCTATTTTTACGGTGCGTTTTCACCAGCCCGAAGACTTGCATTATGCGCGAAACGCTGAGCAAAATATCTTGAGCTAATTTCTCAAGGTTGAGTTTCAAGTTTCGAGGTCGAAACTCGAGCTGATGAAGACGTGATTTGTAATTTCGAGATTATTTCCCAAATCAGAAATAGCAGGCTATTTGGCAATCTCGAGCTGATGAAGACACGCCAAGTGTGTTGCTGTACCCTCCATACATTACATGGGAATCTGGCATGTGTTGACTGGACATTGGTTTTTGCTCTTAGACTTACAGCAGGCTCAACACCAACAGATGGCCAAGACATATGGGCACCCAAAATTCAAGTCTAGGGACTCGTTTCACAAAGTCTTTCTTCAATGACAAATGAAGAAAAAAAATCAGTGTCAAATCTGCTGATAACCAATCAGAAGCAAGGATTTCACTAGTTTATATTAAACAAAAACAGTCATTTTTTACTGATGAAAAGTTTTGTGAAATTGGGCGCAGATCAAAATATTTAAATTTGACATTCTCCAATTGGTTTTATATTTTCTGAATTTTACAGAAAAATTACTAGGGTCTCATTTTGATTATTTGTTTTGTTTGGTTGAGCAGTAAAGCCTAATTTGGCATAGATCTCAAAATTTAATTCTAAAATGTAATTTCCTTGATTGTGTTACAAGTAAAACAGGATAATGATCTTTGTAGCTTTAAATGAATTTATTTTAAAGTTTTCTTGTGTTCATACATTCTTGAAAGAGTAGCAGTGATTGACACACTAAAGCTGTTCATCTTGCACTCGTCACAATAAACTGCAAGAATGAAAGCCAAAATCAGATTTAAACAGAAGCTAAAGGAACAAACAAAGCAAAAAGGAACAAGTCATGATCAGCTGTCAGAAATAATTTGAAACTAGAAAGGTGTAACATATATTGGAATTCAAGTCAATATTGATTTTCAAAGAGAATGTTTGTTTTCATTTGACCTCTGACCCCAGCTAGATGTAGCTATCGATGGTGCTGATGAAGTGGATAGTGGATTAACTTGTATCAAAGGTGGTGGGTAAGTACCTTCTCCTTCCTTTAAGTAATATTTTTTTTCCAATTGGGAGTATTCTTTTTTACATTTATGTCTGTTGTTTAATCAAGGTTTAAGTGATCAAATATTTGGATGACATGGAAAAGAACCAGTTCTCTATCAATAGAAATATAAGATAATTACTATTTAATAGAAAACATATGAAACGGGTACCGTATACATCTTTGTCTTTTAATAGTGCCTTGATTCAGTTTTTTTTTTACAAGATTGCAGGCATCAGGAAATGATTCATACTATAACAATTGTACATATTGTAAACCTTTGAACATTCCTTTTCCTTAATGTGACTGTACAATATTATGATTACGATGGCTTTAATATGAAAACTGATGGAAAATGTATGTGTGTAAAACTACAATACAGTTTCAGTCTGAGTTTATGCAAAATCTATTTTAATATTAATCTGTACAGGGATTTAAAAACTTACGTGTCCATTTTGTTGTGTCTATTTCAGAGGCTGCCTGACACAAGAAAAGATTGTTGCTGCTAATGCCAATACATTCATTGTCATAGCAGATTACAGGTAAGCACATGACACTTCCACTCTTTATTTTATAGGAATGATTTAAATTTACTGGATGAATTGTTAAGGGGTTGAACTATCCACGTGGAAGCCTTACAAAAACAATTTTAGAGGAAGGAAAATTATTGTGAAAAATGATATATATGTTCTTTAGTATAGACTCTTGACAGAAGATTCTACATATTATTTGATCTTCAAATATACATTTTTTAGAAACATTTGCCACTTTATCATAACTTTTTTGCTCAACTACCCATAAATCTTTTTTTTCTTCAATAAATCTAATGAAAGATCACCAAGACACCAACTTTGAATAATTTCCAGAGATGTTTTTTTCAAAATACACTTTCACGTCAAAGTAATATGATCAATCTATTTATTTCAAGACTTCCATCTTTTTGAAACTTTCCGTTTGTAGGAAACAGTCATCAGATCTAGGTATCAACTGGACCAAAGGCATTCCTATTGAAGTCATTCCCATGGCCTATCGTCCAGTCATCAAGACAATTCAGACCAAGTTTGGTGGCTCGCCAGAACTCAGGATGGCCAAAGCAAAAGCTGTAAGTATTCTACAGTAGAGGGCGACATAACTCTTCTCAGGTGATGTCAGTCTCAGGAGTCTTTTTTTTTAAAGAGGAATTTTCGACTTCTATTCAACTCCAAACATTGCTTCTTGGTATTTAAACGTTGACTTGAATTCTTTAAATATTTAGCCGTTTACAATACCCATATGGCATATGCAACAAATATAATTTCAAAATAAATTGAAAATGTACTCTTTCTCAAGCAGTTTGACTATTCCTCGTGCAATTTCAGAGCCTTTTTGGAAGAGCCTTGTACTCCACATATTTTCAAAGTGACCGAAAAATGGTATGCAATACAAGGGTAATGCATAAAATATTACTACTTTACTTCTTCGTGTTCACTTTAACTATTTAAAAAAACTTGTACTTCTTGTTTGCAGGGTCCAGTAGTGACGGATAACGGCAATTTCATCTTGGACTGGAAGTTTGATAAGAACCCTGAGAAGTGGGATACAGTCAACAGGGAACTTATGATGATTCCAGGTATGTTATCATCATTATACAGTGAAACCTGTCTATAAAGACCATCTAAGGGAGACAAGAACAGTGGTCTTTATAGGCAGGTGGTCTTTAAGTAAATGGTCTTTATGTACAGTTTCCTTTAGTGCGTATTTCAATGAGAAACCATTTTCAAGGGATACAAAATATGTGGTCCTTGTAGACAGGTGGTCGTTAAAGCAGGTTTGACTGTATTTCAAATTCTGTTTAAGAACTCTTCTCTTTGAAGATGTGGTGGGCTAGTGTATAAGTCCATAGATTATGAAGCACAAGGTTTGGGGTTCAAATCTCTACCACATCACTACTACCTGGTGTCCTGAAGACATTAATATACATTCGCCACTTTCCACCAAGGTGAAGTAAATGGGTACCTCGTAAGAAGAAAATCCATGAATGCTTGAGCACCTTATGGCTGAAGCTAGGATGATATGATTGCAGGGCCTCAGGAAGACAGTATTAGTAATGAGGATACTACCCTCAGTAAACAAGACCATATTATTATTATTATTGTTGGCATTTTTTGTTGTTGTTTTAAAAAGTAAACAGGCAACTGTCTCCCTTTTTATTATTAAAACTAGTTTGTTGATTACATATCGTGTGTTCACTAAGAGACCCAATGAACAAGATTGCTATGTATTTTTTGTTAATTATCATTTTGATCAAAAAAATATTAATGATACAGCAAGATGTGAAGTGTAGGGCTATTTGGAAGAAAGGTTTAACATTCAAATGAATAGTGTTTGTAACGTTATCAAAATTGCAATGTTATTCTTATTGAAATATGATCATATGTTATGAAAATACCTAATTTATTTTAAAAAACATTCACCATCTTTCTCAATCTTTCATTATATTTTTTTCAACCAGGTGTCGTTGATACAGGGTTGTTCATCAACATGGCAAAGAGGGCCTACTTTGGAATGGCTGATGGGAGCGTTCAGATTCAGGATCCATAAGTTCATCAGCTGTGTTCACCTTCAAGGCTGTACAAGTTTAGTTGTTCAGGAAGAGAGACTTTCCATTATCATAAGTTTCTTTATGAGCTGGTATTCAATCCAAGTCTTCCATAAGAAGAAATTTTCTGTCTTAAAGCGGGACTTCACTACTTGTAGCTACTTGCGCCCTCTATATAGCAAACAATACCTAAGCGGCATCAGTTGGTCCCCCATGGTCCCCTTTTTCTTATGTTAATTGAGAGCTGATTTGATGGGATAGCCACCTGTCAGTGACCACACAGGGAGGTCTATTCCCTCCTGGCCAAACGAGTGCAGATAGGCTTTAAGGACACTCCACAATAATGTTTGTGCGCAACTTAGCCGCGCAGGGCCAGCTGGTTATGCACATTGCCTGGAGTTCTTGTATTGTGTATAGTAAATATATGATAAGCTGACCCTACGCTGCTAAGGTGTACATGAACATCACTTTGAAACGTCCTTACAATCACAGTCCTACCTTTGTCATCATTTGAATGCTTCAGGTAGCATTTGGGTGATTTTATTCTTTTCTTAAGGAAGGGTGTGTTCAATCTTTGTTACTTGTTACAAAATACATGTAGTTTAATTGTAAACAGCCTACACAGTAACATTACAGACTTAACTAAATGTGGTTACTGTTGATTCTATTTTGTTTGTTACAGGCTCAATAATGTGAATAATTTAATTTTAGGCATATTTTTCCCTTATCCCTTCCTTCTACTGAATATATACGATTAATTAAAATGCAATAGTGGCAAGTAAGGTATTTCTTTACCTATTTATATTTTTGTAAGGAACTGTAAGTTCACCTACCATAGTTCTTTTGCTAATTTGCTTTACCTTTTAGTTCTTTTTGTAGCTTTGCCACTCTAAATGTATTTGTTGTACTTTGTATTCATTTATCCCCGTTAAATACCCTGCTTTAGTCATTAGCATGGCAATATTGAGATGACTAAGACACTTCTAGTCTTTTCAATCATATTCATATTTTATTAACGTTCTTCCGTCATTAAAGAAAAAATCACATACCTAGTAGTAGAAAACCAGGTGATTTAATTTTCAAATTATTGTGCATATAAAATAATAATTCATGTTTGGAAATGAGGATATGAACATTTTTTGATGATTTTATGGCTCCTCTTTCTATGTTCACAAATAATCATTCAATGTAATTTTAGGCTGAATGTATCTGTTAAGAATTTTGTTTGTCGATTTAAAGACATTTAGATCTTTACTTCTAGTTTCGAGAGTAATTTGTATTCAACACTCAAGCATTTTAATATATGCTCAGATTGCTTGTATTGATATAGTAGGAACTTTAACTGAAATTTCAAAAATTACTACCAGGTTCTTATTTTTTTTGTGAGATATTAATTCATAATGAACAGCCAAGGTGGTAAAAATGACATATTTATGATTATGGTAAGATAGAAGCACTGTGAAATATCTACACCTACAGGGAAAAGAAATACTGTACTTATTTTTAACTACATAAAGTTCAAAGGCTAAGGAAATGAACTACTGGGCAAATAAATTTTAAAGTATTGAGTTGGCTGAGCTTTGTACAGTGGAGTCTTCTTCTAAAGAGCTCTGATATACTGTATAATATACTTTTGTGTAAAGTGCGCCATTACGATCAGTATGGTCTCACACTGCGCTGCGTGTCCTGATGACGGCTTGTTTTAGTGATTACAAAATTCAACAATACTTGCTGGAAATATTTTAGAGTGTTGTTAAATTCAGGATCAATGAGTAATTTGCGAAATTTGCGAAAGTATTTGCTAATACAGCAGCAAGATACCTGATACAACAAGTTTATTTTAATGAGTTGCCACTGTACACAGATGAATGGGGCACCTCTGGACGATTACTTGTATGCTACTTAGGGTAGCCAAACATGTCATGCCCAGGTGGCTATGTTTTACATTTTATATGTTAGACTTTACATTCCATTTTGAATAAGAAGAATTTAATAAGTGTTGCAAAATGTTCATATCTTAATCAGGGGCATCATTACAGGGGGTGTTCAGTACTGTATACAATAGTCCTGTTGTACTCTGATGTTACACCAAATAAATTAACATTTCATTATATTTCGGCAATCACAAAATTTATATACGATCAGTTGTAGTTGCTTAAATCATTGATCTATGTTGTATGATCTTATTCTATTAACAAGGTGATGATTATGAAATATATTTTACAGCATTTTAACTCATAATTGATTATGTAAATTTGTCTCATGTAAATACTGGTTCAAAACTAAAACTTTTGTTAACAAAACTTAATCAATTGTGTCTTTTGTAGATTATTTTTATTGCATGGTCACCATATTGGCAACTATAACCACTTTCAGTTAATCAGTATTTAATGTGGACATTGTGTTAATGACAGATTGGACTGACAAAGACAAAAGTAAAAGATAAGAAAACTTTTGTTTTAAATTTGTTGCAGGTGCATTAAAATGGAAAACAAAAGGTCAACATCAATGCAATTTATTTAAAATGAACTGCAAAGAAAAAATGATAGCAAATCATAATTTTCATTCACAATTTTAAGAGAAAGAATGAATATCTTTTCTGAAATGCAGAATACATCTGAATTGTAATTAAACACCCCTCCCCCCCCCCCCAGTGTTTGGTTTTATCTTGCCATTCAAAAATCTTTGTTTTGATTTTCCCTACTTTGTATAGCAATGTCAGCAAAACATTGTTAACTCTCAATCAAATCAACAAACAAAAATTAGGAAATAATGAGTGAAGGTGATAGAATGGTAATAGTCACTGCATATTTATATGAGCAAAGATATCTGAAAGATCGGGTCTATATTTGCCATTATATGAAAAGCATCACACTTCTTTGAAGTTTATAGGTGGACAGTTTAAAATTATGAATGAGGTGAAATAGATAAGTATGATTTTAAAAAAACTGAAGTAACCCCAAACAAATCAGTTGAGAGAGGAATAGAGCAAGAAAAGCAAAAAGAGAGAAGATGAAAAAGTAGAGGTTGGTTAAGTATATAGTGTTGGCTGAGACTGCAAATGAATATCTTATCTTCATATTGGAAGAGAAGGCTGTACTGTAACAGGCTGTAGGACCCCCGACCCCCGCCCCCCCCCCCCCCCCCACTCCGTGATCGGTAGGGGGTGTTTTCAAAAGGAGGGAACATGCATATGCGTACCCTAAGTAACACTGAGTGGGGGGGAGGGGCCGGGGTAGGACCATGGAATTACTAGGCGTGTAACTCCATGGTAGGGCACATGCTCTGCAAGTCAAGATGCCTTATCTTACCTCTAATCCTTAACTTAAAGGTAAGAACCACCTTAGGAAAAGCCGCCCTCTCAAAATATGAAATGGAAGCTCTTATTACCAATCATGTGAAAGAATATGTTTTGACTAATACATGATGATACAAATTTTGCCGGGAAGCCGCCTACTAATTGATATATTTGGTAAATTAGTTTATCTATTTGGACGTGATAGATATTGCGCACGTGTCACGCACGTGTCGGGTAGTCCCATATACATCTTTCTGTCTAAAGTGCTTGTAAATTTACCAAGACTGGGCAAAATTTATTATCATTTTGATGATTCTAGAACCTTGCAGTACACACCGATACTTATATGCTAGATGATCAACCTTTTCTGATCAATTCCACAAGGTTTCTTTCACAATGCAATCGCCTGACCAGAACTAATCTTTACCTTTAAGCTAAAAATTTCTATGCAACCCCAGACTTAAAATCTTTGACGAAATGGAGGCCGGAGCAATTGTCAACTTTAGCACACCAAGCTCTTCAAGCGGTTCCCCTGGCAATAAAACTTCTGTCCAATCAGATCAGACGATAATGTCTCACACCGAAGGGGGCGCTATGCAATTTCAATTTTAGCGATCGCGAAATCCAGACTAGAGCTAGCAATACCAAAGATGATGAACTTTATCATAAAGTATTCTCAAATGTCTGCACAAAGTCAGGTCTTTGATAAGGTGAGATTTTGGTTGTGATGACTGGATTACATGAAGTATGAAGAGTGAAATGTTAAAGTGAATTTAATGATAGTATGTTGTCTCCATCCTACATTCGGGACCATGCCATGATAAGTGGTCGGGAAACTCTACCCCAACGCTCAGCAAATCCTACCCAATAGTCTGGGCGTCCATCGAACTCGTGACCCGCTCAAGCCAAGTAACCTCGCGTGATTTGGAGTGATCCCAAGTTTAGGGCCCTCGATCCTTAGATCATTATGAGGTGAAATGTTTTGCCCATCCTGAGGCCAAGTTCTGGATATGTTTCTGTTGAATAATATGTTCAGGCATGATAATTATCCGATTTAAATCGGTTTCCCCCTTCTTCTTTTTTTTACCCTGATTTTTTAAAGCTGATTTTACCCTATTTTCCTGATTTTACCCTTATTTTCCTGATTTTTCCCTTTCTTTCCACATATTTTCCTGATTTTTTTTCAAATTTTCGTACTCAAAAGGCAGGGAATGTTGTTAGATGCCCATTTTTTTCTCGACTATTTTTGTGTGTGTTTGTTACTCAAGGGGTAGGTGGTTGAGGATTGGCTTATTAAAATTAATTACAATTGAGTGAGGATGAGGTGATGATAATTCCAGCCCTCTTCTGTCTTTGATGTGAAAATGTGAAAATTAGAGTAGATCTACCAATGTAACTTGACATGTCATTCCAAGGTGAATTTTTCAAAATCATTTCCAACTTTGTTGTTGGAAATATTATTTACAGTGTAGTGAAGTATAGTTTGTGGTTTCATTGTAATGGCATCGCTAAATTGATTTTGATAGCCTCGGGATAGAATTATAACTTTTAAAAGCAAACCAGTGATACAGTCATAAAAGAATTGTGGTTAATATTCATTGTTAAAGATTTGACTTAAGGGTTGCACCAACTCCTACCTCTTCATTGTACTATTATATTTGTAGCTGTTGGAATCATGTGCACAAAAATGCATGTTGTCATAACAGTAATGTTTGCAGCTAGTAATGACTAATGTTACTAAAATTCAAGGGCTAGGATTTGATTTTGAAAGTGGTGATATTCATTAGGGCAAAATATTCCAAGACAAGTCCTTGTTATTCTTTATATGAAGCAACAAAAATGTTGAAGGATACCATTAATGGCACATGACATGAAGAATATATATATGTACTTTCTGAAGGATCTACTAAATTCAATGAGGGTATACATGCAGTATTTTGTCAATAGAATATTTTCTTAAAACTTTGTCTTGTGTATTATGTACTATGATGGAGACATCTTTTTACAAAAAGCTGATGGTTTGTCAAATACTTTTGACCTTATCCTAACCTTCAGACAGAATACATATAATACAATCATAGTTGAGTCATATCACTGTCTGGTACCTTTGTTGTGGTAATTTCAAGTATGTATTTATCCTATTCCTCTGTTTAATAGAATTATAATGTATATTTCATGCAGTCATTCATTGTCATTGGGTAGTTACATTCCATAGAGAGAGCATTTCATCTTCTGTAGAGTGATGTTTAGCTCTCAGTCAATGGGATCCCTTCCATGTTTAGTCTGTGTAAAATAAATGACAAATAGCATGAAATGCTTTCTAAAATCATATTTTTGAGTAAAGATTTGGGCGGGACCTCAGATTGTTAAGTATTGTTAGGAAATAGTTTTTCAGTTGACATGACCAGCACAACTTGGGAATTTTGTTCTAGACAAATGATTTAAATGACAAGTCATTATAGAAATTGTCTTCTCAGTCTCCAGCGAGTATGCACGTAGAGGTAGGCTTCATGTCATCATACATATCATTCCTACAAACTCCTTGAATTTTTACACTGTTTTTGTAATTAAATTATTGTTACTATATGGAATATGTGAAACACATGCGCTTTATTTTCTACTCTGTAACGCAACAAGTTTGCACTTTTAACAGTTTATGGAGGGGATGTGTACTTTACAAGAATGTCTTCAAGGCAAAATGCACTTTTAAAATCTTGTTTTGCCATTTCCAGGTTTTTGTGATAGAATAATAAGAAGAGATAATTTGATAGAAAGAGATAAAAACTTTGTAAGTGGAGGCAATATTCTTGCACAAAGTGGACAGAACAAATCCAATTTTAAATGAAATTAGCTCGTCTCCTGCCAGGCTATTAAAACCCCCTTAACAGTTTTTAACCCTCAGGAAAGGAATCAAGTTTGGGGAATCTTTAGCTTTAATATTTCCCTTTTTTACAAGGATCTTGGGGTACTGGTTAATTTGGAATCAGGAGGATGATAGCTTTGCTGTAATTGAAATCCAGATCAGATTGTAGCATCTATGGGAGCTACAATGGACGATGAATTGTCACAAATTGCTTACAATATGAGGTTCATTGCCCCCTGAAGGGGGCTTTCCTCTTCCTTTGTCTGGCTTCATCATTCATTCATTCATAATGCTGAGGTTCGCTTAAATATACCTTGCATCAATGAAGTTTTGCTTCTCATTGTGTATCATCTTGTATGGTACGGCCCTGGTGATCTGTTTAAATGACGACACTGCCCTGTTTCGATCCTTTCGCATCTTCATCGGACGCATCAATGTCGCCGCTTGGCTTTGATGAGCATGCTTGTGGTAAATGTGGTCAACAAATGGAGGTCAATAGAGATTCTTTTAATTTATGAAATTGTCTTGCTGATGTATCAACTAGACCCAAATTGACTTTTTAGATACAATGTAGTTATGACTTCCAACAGACCTTGTCAAAATATGATTCTAGTTTTAAGGCAACATCTAGAATTGCATTCCCCAACACGGATACCTAAAAAAAATCGAAACAATTTATCCAAAATATGCAAAAGAAAGGCTAGTGGGGAAGGATATACAGATAAAGGGTTAAAAAGTGTAGGGTTTATATTCCAAGAATAGTATTCAAGACTGTCAAGTTTGAAGTTTGTTCTTTATTCATTTGCTTGGTAAAACATTGTCATAATCTGGCTTGTAAACATGTCAAACTGTAATTTAATATCGATTGGCTACCTGAAGCCTATCATTTGAGGGTCCTTAAACATCAAGCATGTCAAGAAACCATATTTCCCATCTTTGCCATGCAATCTTTGCAAGAACTGCGTAGAGGAAAATCCTGTGGGAGAATATTATTCCTTTTAGCAGTCTAATATATTTCATGTTACACCTGCCTCTAGTTAATGTCTGTTTATATCCATAAACTCCATGTCGTTATTGACAAAATATAAATCAACATATAAAATTGGAGAAAACGATGATCAGTTTGGTTTCTGGCAACTTTAATATGGCCCCAATAGAGCCTATTGCTTGATCATTTTACAATTATTTTGTTATAAATCAAGCTATACATCATTTCTTCATTTTATTGGCAACTAATGCAATCAAAATGGAGAGATACTTATTGTCAAACCCTGTCTTTAATCCTAGATCATGTCATCGGTTTATCAGTTACAAGACATGGCGGCCCAGCAGACACCTCCGTTGACAGCTCTGAACATGTGGCTTGGGTATTAATAGTCTCTAGCTAGCAGCATTCCTTGGGAGGAGTCCGATGGAACAGACCACAAAGAAACCTGGAGACCTGTTCTGCGTGGATACCAAGAAGCGGTGAGTTGGCTCAAAGTGCAGAGTCAGGTTCACACTAAGCAATGAAAGAAATAAAAAGGAGGTAAAATGATTCCCTCACTATCTTTCTTATTTTGTTCATATTTCATCCATTTTTACAAAGTTAAAAATGCATATTTGTATTGAAGTATTTTCATTTTTATTTGATATGTTTGATGTTGGGACAACTACCCGATGACAACCTTCTGATATCGATGTCCTAGGACAACTATTCCAAGAACAATTTTCTCTGTAGGACTACCTCCATGACCAAGTAGAGGATGGTCTTAGCAGTTTAGCCACTGGTTAGTTGTCCTAGGAGAAGCTGGTTGAGAGGTAGTTTACCTGGGGAATTATCCTAGGGGAGTAATTGTCCTAGGGGTTTTATGTTGGCATGGGGTGATTGTCATTAGGGGTAGTTGTCCAGGGAGGATTTTTCCTGGGCTGGCAATCCTTAGGGATAGTTGTCCTGATATGAATTTGTTTGTATATTGCATAAATCAATGGAAAGAATTTGATAAGAAATGAAAAGGAGGTGAAATAACCCCCTCACTATCTTTATTGTATTGTTCATATTTCTTCCACTTCTACAAAGTTCTCAAAGTTATTGCTTTTGTATATGTTATGATAATAAATTTGATTCACCTAATGTAACTATTTAGAGAGATGTGAGCATCTTAGACAAATGTGTATCTTTATCAGATCTCAGTGTGAATGGGGTACTTTCAAGAGGGGTGGATAATTAGTTGTACTCTGTCTGCATATTACCTCTTTATTATTTAGTGGTGAAAGTGATTCCTGACAGAGAGAGAGGGGGAGGATGGCAGTGAGAGAGAAACACCCATGTCACATATAGAGACAGACAGAGACTGGGGCAAAAAGAGAAAGGAAGAGAGAGAGATGGGGTGGTAGGAGGCAGAGAAGGGGAAAAGAGATGGACGGACAGAGAGAGGGAATGGCAGGGTAGAGAGAAAGGAGAGAGAGAGAGAGAGAGAGAGAGAGAGAAGGATGGGAGGGGGAGCCAAGGAACAGAATGTCTGAGCAAATAAAGATTAACAAATTGTGTATGTTAACTGAATAAAACTTTATGAAACATCATTCAGAAGAAATATAGTCTTACATTAAATATGTGCTACTTCATGGCTTCATGCAGACTATCGACCCCCAGTTTTCTCTTTCATGCTAAGGTGTTTCTGAATCAATATACTGCCATCCTGTGGTCAGTTCTTGAAGTAGAATATATTTGTTTGGGTATGAAATCAAAGTAAACTCTCAATGACCCATGGTCAAATTTTATATCACCTAACAAGATTCCATTCTGAAGACAATAAAGATGTTTTATTTCAAGAGTACAAATAAGCAATATTGGTGATAGTCAATATTGAGGTTTTCTGCTGTGCAATAGTTTATAAATGAAGACGAATGGCCTCTCCATGCAGTCAGTCATAAGTAGTGTTTCTCAAATCATTTTTGCTGTTGTTATTTGTGTCGTTGAAAAAGTAAATTAGATTTCGACCAGGAATAGCAGTTGAGATCCCCAGTTCAATTTTAACTACACCCTTTCCATATAGCAATGAAAAAATAGCCATGAAAATCTCATTGCTTGTGTAAATTGAATCTGAAAAAATGAAAAATCTCTCAGTGCTTTTAAACTTTCACAAAATTTTGAAAATGACATTTATTTACTTTGTTCATATAGGAGTTTGGATCATTCAAGTGATCTGTAGTAAATAATCAGAATTCTGGTCATATGTTTGCATGAATGATCCTCAAAGTTCACGATCAGTATTCCACTTCCGTCTTCAAAGCAACCTCTTTTAACCTTTACGCCATATATATTCAACATCCCTGCTTCTTTATCTTTAACATAAGAATATATTTCATTGTTACTGTGGAGCAACGTGATGAAATCAAGCCCTTTTTTCTCTCCATATCTCTAATTAAATATCTCTACATATGCTGAACACATGAGACAGATTGGTCCCATTCACATAAAAATTAGTCACACCAAACTACTTTGATCCATTAATCATTATATCTTAAAGGTAAAGATCAGTTCTGGTCATGCGATTGCATTGTGAAAGAAACGTTGTGGAATCGATCAGAAAAGGTTGATCATCTAGCATCTAGCATCTGCAAGGTTCTGGAATCATCAAAATGATAAGAAATTTGGACAATTCTTCGTGAAGTTAGAAGCACTATACACAGAAAGATGTATATGGGACTACCCTATATCTCTCACACGACCATGAGAGAAACAAATTTACCAAATATATGAATTAGTAGGCAGTTTCCCCGGCAAATTTTTTATCATCATGTATTAGTCAAAACATATTCTTTCACATGATTAGTAATGAGAGCTTCCATTTCATTTTTTGAAATTGAGGCGTTTCCAATACTGGTCTTTACCTTAAATATTCATTCAGAAAGTATCTCTTGATTCTCTTCTTAAGACTGGAGTCATTAGTACCATAAAGAATTCAAAATTTTACTTGAACCTATTGGATTTCCCTCCCTGTAATACATTTAATGTCAGGAGTTAAAGTAAAGGGATTGCAGACTCTATGTACTCTGGCTTTGGAGAAAATGAACACTGTGATATTTATGAACTGGGCAGCTAGCACTTTAGAATATTTAAATGAAATACTTCCAGATCACCATCTGTCCATAAGCCCTAAAGCTTCCTCCTCTTTCGTTCATTCTTAAAATTCACAAGGTGTCTGTATGCCATCCTTATCATCTACAAGACCCGGTCTTAACTCCTCAAAGCAGGACCTGATTCGTCTCTCTTTCAAACCTGGTAGACAGATGACATCCTTGCTACCAATCGGGCAGTTCCCACTACCAAAACTTTCCTGTATCATTCAGTCAAGCTCTAAAAAGTGATCTTTAATTCTCACAATTTCTTGAAACCTATGAGCCATTAGGGCTGCCCTCATTTCTAAAACTTTACTATAATTTCTATTAAAAACGTTAAGTGATCACTGTTCCTATCTTCTCTTGAAAGTGCCGGACAGATGGGATCTTTTGAGGAAAATAAAATCCTAACACTACAATGTCTTTGATATCTTTGACCGAAGCTCCAACCAATCCCTCTTCTTACATTCTTGAAAATATAGGGCAGATGCACTGGTTCTATATTTCCTCTTATTCCTTAAAAATTGTATATAAACGTATCCTTTATTTCTGAGGGATTTCAAATTGTAAATACAGTCAAACCTGCTTTAGTGACCACCTGTCTACAACAACCACATTTTTTTGTTTTCCTTAAAAATGTTTTCTCATTGAAACATGTACTAAAGGAACCTGTCTACAAAGACCACTTTTTGTGTTTCCCTTGGGCGGTCGCTATAGACAGGTGTGACTGTAGCTCGATGTGTACACGTAGGCAATTTTGCATCTCTAACACTGCAACTTATGAAGGAATTATTTTAAAAGTAAGAGGAAATATTTTTCATTTCCTCTCATTTTTCCACTTCCTTTTTCTAAATATTTCAACCTCAGTCAAGGTGAGAAATCTTAAGCAATAAACTTGTAGATTGAGCCACAAGAAAGTGGAGTTTTGTTTGACATTTCACAGCATTGATTTCAAGTGCCCGGAACTATCAGCTTTATTTGTTGTCAGAGTGGATAACTATAGCCTTGATGATTCATGGTCTTTCATATTTTTGCTCCTCTGATGGTTTAAAGTCATTGTTTTCAGCATTCCATCTAGAGCACTATTGAGTAATGGGTTTACATGATCCTTTAGACAGGAAACATTCAGGAGTGACATAACCTACATTTGTGATGTTGTATTGAAGCTATGCCTTCATGTCTGACATACAACAAAAGTCTGCAAATTCCAAAACATTTTATCTTATTATCAATCACCATTTCAAGTACACACTAGTTGGTGACAGGTCACCTACTAGTGTTATAATTATAATCACCCATTTTGCTTCCAAGCAAAAAAAATGTTCGCCTGGGTAATAATATCCAAGTTTGGAAGCGCTTAGAGACTTAATTGTAATTTGTGCTTAAAAAGCTGAATATTATTATTATTATTATTATTATTCATGCTTTTAATTCATGTCTGCAGCTAGTCAAACCTAGGTTTTGGCTCAATTTGAAAAGGGTACAAATTTAAAAGATATATTAAAAAAAAATGATTAAGAAAAGAGAGACTTTTTTGTGCTTCCTATTTTTCTGAATCTGAATAGATGTGAGATTGTTACTCACCTTAGCTTCCTAAATACACAGAAAGTTCAATCACTACATTTGGTTAAGCTGCATATTTCACAGAATTATCTTCATACTTTTATCAATCAATAAAATTGTCAATGTTAAAACTTAGAGGAAACAAATCTGGGATGATCTCAAAGGGAAACGCAAACCACAGCAGGCCAACAGATATATATCTGATTTCTCCTCTGAAGAAAATTCTGGCTACAATATGTGTTAGGGAAGATTTGGATTAAGCTAACAGCTTAGCAAGAAAATCCAAAACTAATTGAACTTCGAAGAACATCTTGATAACATTAGTGGTGTAAGAAGACTAGATGTACTTTAGATATTCCCATCCTTTGGTTCATTCAAGTTTGAAGTAATGAAGAAAGTTGCGCTATATGTGCATGCTAAAAGAGCTATTTATATACTCAAAGAGACAAAAGTAGAAATATTTCTGTTTTTCAACAGGAAATGTGTATTTTTTAAAACTTCCGATCACAAAGTCGCAAACTCATTTAATCATACATATTGTAACACAAATTAATTATATACATCACATCTCTCTCATCATTGTATTATTCAAATTTTATTCATCATTTTGTAGGGAGGGGTCCATGTGTCCATACTTCATAAAGATGTATGGATCATTTCTGAAAATGCTAAACTCTATTTTTTCCTCGTGTTATAAAGCAACATTTTAAAACTTACCTTCTTGTTTACATATATCATACCTTTTCTATTTTGAAAGAAAGTTTTTAGTGTAGATTTATATTTTATTTATTTATAAAGCATGGTTTGCATGATCATATTACTATATTAAATTATCAAATTACTCTGCATCAATTATTAGGCCTGTGCTGATCATCGTTGAGGGAAATAAACATACCCTTTTGGGCATATGTGGGCGGAGAATTTCCTATGATGTCATCTATGTAAACAGACAGGTGATGTGTAGTTAATTAATTACTGGGGATGCCTGTGAGGTTATTTACAGGTTACCTTAGTCTACAGGTGAGTAATTAGAGGCCTGTTAACATTGCCACATCTACAGGTACAGGTTGCCAAGCATAGAAGCATGTGTGCAGTGGAGGATCTAGGGGAACACCCCCCAGCCAAACATTTTGAACAGAAATTCTTGGTAATGAGAACAGCAGTTGAGACTTTATACCAAACACATTTTCAATTTACGTCATTTGAAAATGAAATTTGTGTGAAGGATTAGTATTCTAAACTGTAAGTCGTCTATACATAAGTATGTAAAATAGTTCACATTTTTGTCATGTGAGTAAAACATTTAAATGGTAAACATATCATGGTGATATATCCTAATGCAGTTCTACCTTTGACTGGACTGCCCTTGGCAATTTGGTTGTAAACTAACATGGGCATGAAAATGATAATGATAAAGGAATAAATATCAGAGGTATAAGCTGCATTGTTTGTTTGGCTTTAATTCTTCTTCTAAAACACAAGACAACCAGATTGCATTTTGCATCTCATTAAATTGCCCTAATTTTCTTTAATTTTACGTGAATTGAGTTTCTTTTTAACTAAGGATATCGATAACCATAACTACAATTATCATCAATCTATGTACAAAAGTTTTGGATATCACTATTGTTCATTAATTAATATCATTGCTTTATATTTTGATGTTATTTGACCTGAGCTCATATTCATAAAACCTCACCAAGCGTAGTTGTCAACTAGCTATGTACTTTAGCTTATGTAATTAGTTGACAACTAGCTTTAATAGTGAGGTCATGTAAATGTGGGCACAGGCCTTTTGTCTATCAGGAATTATATTTATGAGCAATATTAGAATAATAGTTCAGTGAAATTTTGTTTGAAAAGTACAGTTCACTGTGTCACATACTACGTTCTTTATACAAGACTTCCGGAGAACAAACACCTTCCATCACTAGATAGACTAACTTTTCATTGTTAGCATGAGGATGTTTTGAAATCATTAACTCTGCAACAATTCTTTGTCTAATGACCCAAACCACCTATCTCTTTTGAGCAAATACACTCCATTCAAAGAGAAACTTTAACAAGCATATTCAAAAAGTCTTTCTGCGTTGGCTCCTGTTTGAATTTTACATGCTGTTGCTAAATCAAGGAGCCAACAAGACAGACAATAGGCGCAGACGACAGGACCTGGAAGAACAGAAGAAGCTTGGAGACAGTGCTGTTTCTTGATATGTATGACACTCGAGATATAAGTGCCATGTTCTCAAATGTGTAAATTGTCTTTTACCTTTGTCACTAGTTTATTTGGTGTCAGGCAGGAAGAGTGCATTTTTACTCCTTTGTAAAATTGAGGATAACTTCCCATCTCATTTCTGACTATGAGTTATGACTATGTTGATATAAATATCACTCTGGTATATTCAAGTGTTAAAAATGATAAACACATATGGTATATTCAAGTGTTAAAAATGATAAACACATATGGTATATTCAAGTGTTAAAAATGATAAACACATATGGTATATTCAAGTGTTAAACATGATAAACACATATGGTATTTTCAAGTGTTAAAAATGATAAACACATATGAATAATATGCATGGAATATATTTTTCAGTCATTTCAAAGTCATTTGAAAATGTAATATACATAAGTTACTTTCTAAAATATTTTTCTTTGATTTAAAAGTGCGCTCAGATAATTGCATCTTTTGGGCCCCATTATAATCCCATTACTTAGGCCTACATGTATTCTGATATTATTTGTTGAAAATCTTTAAACCCCTTTATTTAATCATTCCCTTTTACCAAGGAGATTTTACACAGAGAAGTTAACTATTCTTTTGTAGTGATTCCCCGAAAATACCATTAAGTTTGGAAAGGAAAGATGCGTGCAAGAAAAGAAACGTGAGAGAGGTGAAATCAAAGAAGAGCCGAAAAGCTTTTGTACTTCAATTATCTGTTTGCTTCTGATGTAATGAGCTATAAGTGCTAATATAGATTTGGTTTCTTTTTGCTTTTCTTTCACACTGAAATATTTACAGCGAAACAAGTAGAATGACCTCCTCTTCTTAAAGGGATAGATTAGCGCTGCTTAAAGGGACGAGGCTAAAAACCTCACTTCATCAGCCAGGCAAATAACCTCAGGGTTTATTCTAAGGTGGATCTTTACAACCTGGGATGTGAAAAGGAAAAGAAAACTGTGGTGGGGGCGAGGGGTAGAAGAGGGAGAGAGGGATACCAGACTCGTTTCCGGGCCTTGTTTTCTTTTTATTGCAAAAAATGAAATAATGAGACCTCGTCGGGTCAATTCATCAACGCAAACACTCGAGTAACAAAAGCTGGAAGCTGTCAGTTATGTGCACAGTGCAAGTCACTCATACCAACCCAACGTCCATGCTATTCTTCTACATCTTCGGAGCAAATGGTGGGGGTGATTTCCTTTGAGCCTGATTTCATCAAATTAGCTTGCAACACCGGCTAACCCCATACATGTAAAACATGATTTTCACGGTGAGCGGCATTGTTAGCCCATTGTGATTGTGAGGATAAGCTTAAACTTGGCCGAAAATGGGGAGATTATCCGTGTTCAGTGGGGCTATCCAATTTGGGGATATTAATAATTATCAAAGCGTAAATGGGCGTGATAAGGCTTCACCACGCTGGGGAGTAGGTTTGCCCTTTGTGAGGTTTGTTGCTCTTTAGTATTTTTGGTGGTTGCCTCTGGAGAGTGACAAGCATTGGATGTTTTGAATAGAAGGAGCAATTAAGGAGGTGTGGGGTACGCTGGCACCCCACTGGTAGAGCTTGAAGTGGTATCTGTGGTGTGGTAGCTAGCTCTATTCATGTCTGGGTGTGAAAAGCCGTGTCAAAGCTCTTAATGATCGAAGCATCATCCTTCCAAATCAACACTTCATCAACTCTTTCATTATCTTCTATTCGTTAGTCATTATCCTTTCAACCTCTCTTCCTGGTCCTTTCCCCCACTCTCTTCACCTTTACACTTCTTTATTAACACTGCCCGACTTTAACTCTTTTAAAAACATGTTTGTTAACCCCTTTCATAGGCAACTATTTTCAGTCAGTCATCGTGATTATTGAATACTCCTTTCATCTGCTTTATTTAATTGAATGTTCAGATTTTTAAAGAGGGAAGACAGATTGAGATGTAAGACGTTTGGGAAGAATGACGTAAGGAGAGAGAGAGAGAGAGAGAGAGAGAGATAGAGAGAGAGAGAGAGAGATGGGGGAGGGAGGTTTGAAATAATAAAATTTGTGAAGAGATGGGAAGAGAGAGAGAGACAGGAGAGGTACTGGAAGAGGGAGAAGAGCAAGATACAGAGGATATATTAAAATCTAATTTGTGTCTCTGTTTGTTAGCTAACCATTTCGTCCATTTCAGGTGTCTTGTTTTCCCCCAAAAAAATGATTGACAAACTGCAAAACACACAGATCTTCAAAGTGTGGCAGTAAAATCAATTGGACGAAAGACCATGGCACAATGCCATCTTTTGAATTTTGCTATTGCAGGTGTCACTTCATTCATATCAAAGCTTGAATAGGACATAAAAGTCAAGAATAATCAATATCACAACCAAAGTTTTTTGGGAAATAAAAAAAATCAGTTTGTGCCATATTTACCTCATTCCTATCAGTCACTAACTTCCAATTATCCTTATATATTTTCAAAGCTATCTTCTTAGGGAAAAAAATGTATTATATATATATATATATATATATATATATATATATATATATATGATTAATTTTTAGTATCCTTAATATAAAAAAAATTATAAATTTAATGATGCATGTATATTATATTTCACCTATTTTCTCTCAAAATCTACCAATTCTGGTTAAGTTTCATCTTTTCGCAGAACACAGGTTTCCACCACTTAGTGATAGTTTTTTATGAAAAGAGGGTAAGTACATGTAATAAACAGATATTATTTATTATATCCAACATACTAAGAATCTTGCTCTACGATTGGTCAAAAGTAAATCACGTGATGAAAGATAGTTCGCCCATTATTGATGGCAGAAGCAAAAAGTTTGTTACACTGTGTAGCAAGTACTGCTATCTACACAGTGCAACACACTTTCATTGAAGATAGAGGTACTATCTACACAGGGCAATGCAATTTCACTGAAGATTATCCAAAAGCGCACTAAAATAAGCGTAATTAAGCGCGCATTACCAATGCGCAGAACTAAAGAAAACACATGTGCGCACCGTACCCTCAAGGGGTCCGGTTGGGTTAAACTTAAACTTGTTTGGTATAAATTTGGATGCCTAGGTCCCTTTTATGTAGATGCATACACGTCCTTTTCTTTTTGTAGTTAAATTGTTTTAGATGTGGAATATAAAGCAAATAATCACCTTTTGGTTTCAGGCGATGGCACACTATAACTTCCTCGTCGATCAGAATGTATACGCTATCTTTCCTCAGCTTCGCTTCAGAAAGATAGCCACATCCAGATCGCCTCGGAAGTGATAGTTTGTCCCATCACCTTCACCAACGGTAATTATTTGCTTAATGCATATATCGAAGGGAATGTTGAATATAATTCATGCAGCGTTAGTTACTTTATTTCTCTGTCTCTAAATGATGTCTAATATCAACAATTTCTTCTTTTCATGAATCACGCAATGTCTTTCTGAAATATAAGATAACCTGAATTATGAAATATAATTATATCATATGAAAATTCTTGTTCATCAAATATATGTTATTTTATTAAAATGATACATTTGTTTAGATAATTTCTGTGATAGAGAGCAAAAAAAGTAATAAGAAAAATATATATGGAAAAGAACTATTGATCTGGCTTGAGGAATATATATACCTAACAGACAAACTTCTGTGTAATGTTATTCCTGATAAAGGCATGTGACCCATTGCCTTACATGAGCAGGGGGTATGATGCTACTGGTATTGATAAGAGGTTATCCCATGTGAATGCTTTGTTGGTATCTTGGAGTAGGGGTGAAAATGGGGCCGTCATTTTTCATTATCCACCCCAATTCCTGAAATTGCGGAACAGTGGGGGTCCGTTCCGATTGGTATTTGATTTAAACAGGCATACAGGGGCGAGCAGTGTGACACCTCTCCATGAGCTAGGGTGAAAATCTTCACACCATGATGTACCCCACTCTCTGCTTTCCACGGATTTGAAAGATAAAAGACGATTTCCTAAGAATGGTAGAAAGATTAGGACATCTGCACCCCATGAAACTGTCATGTTGATTTTGGTCATTATTGCTGCGGTTGTTCGGTGTTTGGGGGAACAGTTGAATCCCTGTTGGCTTCTAATGACACCAATTGATAATTGATACCAAACCATGACATTTGGCAGTGATTAGATTCAAAAGTTCACATTCTGTGATTATTATTTGTTTACCTCGATGATAAATATATTTAATGTAGCACTAGCAGTTTTTAATTATTCTGTATAATAGCGAAAGCTTTCATTCTTTTACCACTAGATTCTAAGACTAACAATTCCCTGCCACAGCACTAATGTCCTGTGACAAATCATTTCATGTAAATTTGCCACTCTCTACCCAGGTGATTTAAATGTCGCCCAGTGAGAAGGAATTTCTTATGAGGTTGACTCAGTAAGATCAGGGGTAATAATATTACAACACTAAGAAAAATCAGGATTGAGTGCTGGACGCATGTTGCTACTTTCATTATTATTTTGTCAGAAAACCTACATTCAAATTCCAACAGAAAGAATAGCATTTTGTACAAGTGTTTGTTGTGCTTTCATTATTAGAAATCAGCGGCATGTTCAGCATGTTTAATTAGAGAATTAAATTCATAAAATATTTTGATTGGACTTGATTTGATTTGACATGGTTTATTAATTTTTTAAAGTCTTTGCAGTCATAAAAACTAAATTATGATTTTTACAATAACTCAATTGAAAGAATACACTCATAAAAGTAATGGAGGTAAATAAAACAATAATGATACAATCTAGTAGTCAACATAATTTCGAACTGATTCAGATTATGGTAGAAAATGAAAATATAGTATGAGTCTTTGATTTAATTATTAATTATGACAAATATATTAAATCAGGAGGAATTTGAACATCCCACATTTACTGAAAAAGGGGTAATCCCAGTCACTTTGAAATTAGTACCATGGGATGTTGATGACTGTACTACAGCATCTTGTTCCTTGCCGCCTGCTCCTCTGTATAACATGTTGTTACAAAGTTATTCAGGAGCGGGGAGAGATGGGAAGAGCAATTTTGAGGGGATAAAAGATGGTCAGGAACAATCCTGGTCTAAATCACAATCTGATCCTTGTCAATAGCTAGCGGGGCATACGATGGATGCTTGGTCGTTTAACGCTGGGTCAGCTAAAGTGCAGTGGGGCCATCCTTGTCTTGTTTCAAAGACGAACGGCACCCCTTGTAGAATTATCCCCACTGTCATTATATCATCAAGTGTGTGATTTTGAGAAGGAGTTGATGAGATAATATCATGAAGTTTAAGTTTTACATCTTTGAAGAATACCATGGGTTATATTGTCAAATATCAGTTTGCATGTTGCTATGTCATATGAGGAGGGGAACATGAAAGAAAGGGATTACGGTTATTTGCGTTTAATGAATAAATAATACATCAGGATTGTTTCAAGGCATCAAAAGATAGAGCCAGATTCTTTTGATTTGAGAGAAGGTTATTGCAAAAGAAAAAAAGCTGAAGATTGCATGTTTGAGTTGACTACATGTAGTTTAGAGTAAAACAGCATTAGTTTACAAATTAAAGGTTTGCTATATATGCCATATAGATATAGGTTTATACAGTGATTGTGAAATTTTATATTTTGAAGTTGTGAATTGATAGAAAATCTGAATTTCCTTCTCATTGAAGTAAGAACAGACATTTTAAAAATTCAAAACTTGCCTTATTTTCTTAGAATAATGAGGGAAATTAATACTGTCAGCCTGAGGGTATGAACTTTTCATTGAGTTATACATGTACATCTCAAGGGTACATATTTATCAAACTCTAACTATGTTATATTTAGATTTGAAACTGTTTGAACTAAACTCAACTTTATTGTTTTGAACTTGAATGTTGGTCCATGTGTTGAATGTGATTCTTTGTAATTCAATTTTGTCAGATTTCCCTTTTATAATGGATTCAGAACTTGAATCCTGTATTGCTATAATAGTTGTTGATTTGAACTTAGTTTAGAAGTGAATTAGTGTGCTTCCTCCCAAAGAAACCCCAAGCAGTAGCAGAGGAAAAGTAAACACACTCCTGCTGACATCCAGTAAAACTTTGGCCACAAGAGAAAGTACCGCAGCGCTGCTTCGGAAGACCCAATAGAACTTCAACCTCTAACATAATTACCTAGTTGATGATTCTATGGAATAGTAGACCAAATCTTATAGAATAGCATAATACTATTATGTATACATCATCTTTAAAAGAATGATTCTTTTAAAGATGATGTATACAGGGTATGATTGTGTTTGGTTTTTGTGCGGTGAATAAAATGGTTAGGTGTCCCTATTGATATCATTGTTTTACACAAACTACTAGTATTGTAGATATATCTGTCATTGTTAGAGCTTCCTTTTTAGTCCAAATTTTCAAAAGATATACATGTAGTCTTTATACCTTTATACTTGACAAATTATACTGAACCCTTTGATACAGTTTTGAATAATTTATTACCATAACTATCGTTGAAAAACAATTTTGTTTTGCATATCAAAGTACCGATTAAAAAATCATTGATAGATTTCAGAGCATTGGATTGATAAAATTTGAAACTACTTAACAACTTGAAGAAATTTGGTTGCTTGTTGCCATGTTGAATAAAAAGTGTCCAAATTCAAAACTATGGTAACGAGGTGAATAGATTGCATCCATGCAAACAGACTTTCTGTTTTCCTAAGAATTGACTGATTACAAGACTTCAAACATTTCTCAGTCTGCTTTTCGATTGGTCAAAATCTTTGGTTTTGCTAACTGGGATGGAACGTGGCATACAGAGGTTGTCACGCTGGCGACTGTTTACTTCACCTGTTCCCGGGGCTATTACCGACTGTGAACGCTCATTACGCCCAGCGCCGCAATCTGTCCGCGGTCGCGCCATCAAGAAACGTCACCTTTGAGCCGTCACACGATTTTACCCCCTCAACCAACCTTTTTTTTTTCAAGCTTTTTTATCTTCTTACCCCGGAATCCAAGTCCAACTGGTGGGGATCGCTTCTCAGTGTGATTGTCAATATTGGATGCTCGATATTGCAAGGCTTGTCCTGAAATACCAAATAACTGTGTGTGGTGCAAGTCTTGATATCTTGCTAACAATCCTTTTACAAAAGCGGCCGTGTTTGTGTTGCAACACAAAAAGGTCATCATCTTACATTTAAGATATCTGAACTTTATCAGCAAATAAACAGTATCAGTCCCAAGCCCTTTTGGATATTTTCTCCCCAGACCCCGCTCATGTGTAATTTTTTGTTAGGGATATACAGAAGGACTTAATTTTGTGGACTGAAATATTGTATTTCGGAGTCCGAGAGGTCAAGATAATTTTGGTTGGAGGTCATGCCCGTGGTGGTAGAAAATGTGAGAAAAGGTTAGAAAAACATTATTTGAACTCCCGATGTGAGGGTCAGAAAGCAGGGTTAGGTTTCTATTTTAGGATTGACCTAAAGATGGATGATATGATTAGAAACAATTTTGAAATAGACAATCCTGTAATAATCAACCCTCTAACACCCCCCCTCTAACACCCCCCCCCCTCTCCCACTCCCACAGTAGAATTGTATAATTATGAAACAGATGAGGCTGCTCAGTTTGTCATTTAATTGTTAACTATTATCAACTGTTGTTTTCTAGTATGATGTGATAAATATATTGCCGTTCTTATATCATCGGTATTGATAGAGTGTTATCATTTTCACTTAATAGTATGCTGTTTGTTTCTAATCTGGTGTATATAGCATGACATTCTTGTTGCTGGTATCTCTTTGGTATTATATTGCAAGTAGGCAAGGAATGTAAGATATCAAATAGAATTATGATTTCAGAATATGAAAAGTTGTGGTTTCCCCTGCCAATAAATCTCTCTTGACCTCTGTAAGAAAGTGTCTATCACAAAAAGTGAATGTCCAATAAAAATTGTGAGATATTAACGAAGTGAGTTTCCTTGCATCCACTTCAGATGCGATTTCCCGAAAACATTTGACGGCGGAAGGGGTCATCGCGTAGCTGGTGAAAATCACACATGGTAGTTCCGAGGAGAGAGAAAATTACTTTCCCAGCAAGATGCCTGCCCATCTATCTCATCCTAATCAATTGGAACCAGCAGGGATATAATGAGAGGAAATTCCACCGTTTTATTTCCTCTAAATACAAACTGGTTCATACCCTTTATATTTCTCATTGGGACTGTCCACCGCAAGAAGTATTGAAGGAGGAGAAAGGGCGCAGTGTGCGGGCGGGCTTGGCTGGCTGGTCGATGGACTTTATTATTGCCTGCGATATATCATGGTTTGAATTTCAGAATAAAGTTGTTCTCTTTTTGTCAGCATTATTGGAATGAAGAAATTTCAAATGTGACATGCTGTAAATAGGGCTAACTATAAATCTTTGTACATGTGTTAGGGACTCTCCAATCTGAAGATGAAGTCATTTCCTTGATGTTCATAGTTAGGTTTTGTTGTTGGTGGTATTTTTGGGGGGATAGAACATGGATAGTGCCTCTCCAGAGTGGTATATATTTTTAACTTTACGACTTACTAATTTTATGCACTAAAGAGGGGGCGCAATAAACCAAGTCTACCCTAAAACTTGGACTTTTTAAAACAGGTACAAGTTCATACGCAGTACTAGCCCTGTATCTGTTATGCATCTCTTCAACAAGATTATGCTCTCTCTATTTTTATAATGAATTCTATCCCCAAAACTTAAAGGTAATACAAAGTTTTGGGAAATTTTGAAAATTGGGTGGATAGTGATTCTATACAATTGTGATATATTTGGATGCCCCTGCGGATGTATTACAAGCACTGGGAAATTTAGCCCCTAAAACATGTCTGCTTTCGAGAAAAATTGCATATAACAATTTACCGGTGCTCCTGGTAAATTTAAAAAAAAGAATCAAATATCGCGTACGGCCGTATACTATTGTAGCTGGGACCATGAAAATCTCAGAATATGTAGTTGAGATATATAATTTCGCAACGGGAATAGCTAATCAGTCCATTTAAGTCAAGAAACATTGTTTTATAGCTTAATTGATATCTTGACCTTGAGAGGGAGCTTTACAACATAAAGAGTTTATTATTTACAAATTCATAATTTTAGACACGATTTCAACCGCGACAACGATCACTGAATATTATAGGATCGCATATGCTTCCAATATGTTCATTTGAACGAAATTCATGACCCCATACCAAAACTTTGTATTACCTTTAAACAGTGTGCATCTTTAAACAATTTTAAGCATAATCTAAAACTTCACCCGATGCGGAAGCCTTGAATTTGGTTAGTTGTATCTGTTGTATATTCTCATTACTTTTTGGGGCATCCATCTGGCAAACTACCATACTATACCAGTATAACGGATGTACTCTAGCGTCTATGCCGATACTTCAAGCCCATAACACACAGCAGGATGCTGCTTAGGCCTAGATGATACCCTCTGATACCATCTTAATATTTTGATTACACTCGTCTGGAAGTGAACTAAATGGTGTATCACCTCTCCCCACCAAACGCTCACCATCTGGATTCCATGTTGCATTAATCATCGAATAACCTCCGCCGTGACACGAGATGACACACAATGACACACGCAGGTGTCCTATTATGCAACAAGAAAATCAATGGGAACGCCATCTTCGTCTTCCCCCCCATCCTCCGCCTTGGAAAGCCATCATCTTTCTGCCTCGTCATGTCTCGTTAGCCGAGATCCTCGCGGTGTTCTTGAGGTCTTGGCGGTGTTTCTTGAGGTATCTCCGCGTTGCAGCAGTGATGGTGGTAGAGGAATTGGTAGTACACTCTCTGCAGGTTTTCTTAGAGATTGTGTCTTGAAGATGATTCATCTTTTACTTCCATGGTTTTGGTATCAAGATTTTCTTCTTGGGTTAGATGGTTGTGGGGAATCACTCTGTTCATCTCTTTAAGAGGCATTATAAAATAACCAAAGAAGGACCAAGAAAGGGTGATAAAAAGTAATGGAAATTTGGTCGTTTATTTATTTCATTGAAAAACTAGTGAAAATGTATATATCACAAAGTAACTATTGATAATTAGTTGTATAGATTATGAGTCATTGGGTAAAGACTGAATGAGGTGTGATATATTGCAGCGTTTTACAACCAGGGGAGAGAAATTTATGGATGTTAAATTTGGACTAACATCACCTTCGTGAAAACACAGTATTGGAAATCGCATTTCTTTTTGTCTCTTTTTGTAGAGATCAGTGGTACATGTCTGACTCAATGTCTGTATATTATTTGTTTAGTTGTCTGTACATGCATAGCCTAAAAAATGATACAAAATTATTTGGGATAAAACACTCTTTCATAAGATGTATAATAATTTACTAATCATAGATGATTTTTAAAATAATTAGCAATTTTCTAGGTGTAAACTTTTTTTGGACTCGCACTGTAGTTCATATGTGAAGGAATATGTATGAATTACTGTATGGATGTATGCATGAGTTTGTTCTTGATCAATTTTCCTATTAATTAATGTTGTTTTGGTTCAAGATTTAATGAACCATTTTAATATTTTTCAGTGATTTACATAGACTACAGGGTGACTTTCAGTATTTCATATTCCATACTGAAACTTTTTCAAATTGCACCTTGGCTCACATTCACCCTTATTCACCTTTTAAACAGATTTAAATTTGTGGTACAAATTTACTTATTATTACTTATTACTTTTAAAATAAAAAATCTTGACTGTATGAGCAAGAAAACAAATATTTTACTTAGTGGGCGTAATACAAGTAAGAAATATATACTTAGTTCAATGATCTCTTGAAAATTCATAGAAATGGCATACTTGGAAAGCAATCCTTCTATCATTGACAAAAATAAAGTTTTTGATTGATTCTTCCATTATTGATAGGGTTCAAAACTTCATTCATTGACACAATTGATAATTTATGGAAACAGCAATTAGAGTCTATTACATAGAGAGGAAGAAAAGGAAACTCTCTACATGTTTAACCACCCCTATAAAACAAGTCAATCACTCCACCACCAAATAAGCCTTCTGTGGGCGGAGCCTAGCACTGTGCTGGCTGGCGATTGGCCAGGAGTGATGTGTCAGTCATAGTGTGTGGCTCTGTATGGATAGTGCATTGGTTGAGTGAGCATCAATCCAAGTGTGTACGATGAGACATGCATGTGTTAGCTTAGCATGACTGCATAACGAGTTCAAACACTGGGATATGGACACTGGACTGCTGGAGCACACTGCACTTTTCACCCTCAGTATCAACAGTACAAGATGATGGGCGAGCTTTGACAAGTGGAATTATTATTACCCCTTATGATTCCAGCATAACATTCTTCAATCAAGGATTCAAAAAAGAAAAACATTTCTTTATGTTTAGCCTGGAGAGTGTTCAAATCGCTAAGGATTTATACCGCTGGTAACAGAACCGGAGTCCTGCGACAACTGCTTTTCTTCTAGTTTTATGGAATCATAAAGACCTGTGGGAGAGCTTGTTGGCTACCAGGTGTTAATTTAGTGTTTGGATTGTAAATCTCTTCCACAAGGACATGTTGGATCAGACAACAATCACCTAGTGATCACCATCTAACTTGATCGAAGGCCAGGAGATCCTATCATCACATTCCTTCATCATCATCAAGTTGACATCACTAAGGAGTTCACAGCATCTAATATGTGACACTGGTTACAAGGATGATATTAATTAGAACGGCTTATTAATCCATCTCAAACGATCCATCACAGAGGGGGATCCAACGCTTGAATAGTTCCTGGATCTTGGCTCATATAGGACAACGGCATCAGTACTGTCATTTGGTGGTTGAATACCATACTTTCAAAAGAAGATTGTTTCATCTCATTTGCTTTATTTTGAGATAGGAAACTAGGGTTCCACGATTCCGGTCTCTATTTTGTCTACCATTGGATATTATTAACAAACATAGCCTTAGAATGGAGACCAGAATGCCTTTGAACCTGACTCTGGTCCTGTTCCTAATCAGTATTTTCACAACAAAGAGTACTACTCTAGCTGAGCAAGGTAAGTCATACTGAAATAGAATTGAAGAAAAAAATCATAATATTGTTATAAGAACAGATAGAATGCGGTTAAAATAAAGGTATTAAAGTGTCAAATTAATACTTTCATTTTGATGTTCAACGTGTTAACCCATTGATCACTGAATTATCTTGTTTAAATAAGGTATAATACAGGAGCTACCCTGGTCTTGTAGTAGGCAAAGGGTTAAAAGTGGTAGTTGGTAAGAAATATTCAAAAAAAAAATTGGAAATGAACATGGATATACTTTTTTTAAAGGATGAAGTATGGAAGATTAATTTTCAATGCAGTCTTTGAAGTTATTCATTTAAATGTTATTTGTCCTGTACAAACATACATAGTGAATATATTGTACATTATATTTTCAGATATTTTTGAAGTGAATATTAAATAGAAAAAGAAAGGACCATAAAGTTTATGTGACAGAAATGGGACATATCTTGGTTTTGAAAACAATTGGGAGCATTATCATTTTATCTTGTAGTTTCAGACCTCTATAGTAGTATAAATAGGAAGGAGAAAAGGATATCAATTATCCCAATGATTCTGTATACAGGTATCTTTTAAGTATTTACTCATCAGTTTTCAGAGTGAATTCAAATAAAATTTTGATGAACTAGTTTTCAACAAAAAATTGAGAATAATTTGCTTCATTTTGAGAAAATTTGAAAAAGTAGATATTGGTGAAAAAACAGTTGTGCAAGAAGAAATGAATGACATGTCACATCAATTTCACTCTTATGATATTCCTGTTATCCACTGTAAAAATTAATTTCAAATATTGCGTTTGAGTTTACAGTATCATTCATCTCCTTCAGACCAACAAATAATACAGTACCAGTGAAAATTGCAACTCTTTAATATCTTCAATTTACTTGCTAGAAGCATCTACATTTAAAGAATGAAAATTAAATTGAAAGAATAACTCGCTCTCTACCAGTCAGTCATTCCCCTATTTAATGGATATGTAGCCCTGCTGTATCTGGCTATCAACCTAATACCAAGGGAGACTTAAATAATAATCTTCCAAGGCTTCACTTTAATGATGAAACCCAACAATGAAATTAAGCATCAAAGGGACCCCATTGCCCCTTTATCAAAGACGCACATTCAGCTGTAAATGACTTGATTGAAAAACGATTTAGACTCTTTCTGTGGTTAACTTGTAGCAACTTCCTCCAATTTAGGAATTAAAATGGTTTCTCTTTCACTCACAGAAATGGATCTTCGTCCGTTGCACTTAAAATGGCTTTATTATTATATTGACCCTTTTGTACAACTACTTCTGTTTGGATACAAGATTATGAATGAATGATACTTTGCAGATCTTACTTTTTTTCCTGGTATCCTTGAGGTAACTGTTTTCAGAATGATAATAGTACTTTAATGTTAGCTTTAACAATTGTTGATACTCATTGGCATATTTAGAATTTAATGTATTAACCTGACTGTTTGCATTGCAAGTGAATGTCAGTTATACTTTCCAAGTTTCCAGACAAGTAATTTACGGTACTGGCATAGATAACTTTACCTGATCAAAAGCGAATTGGGGAAGATGTTAAAAAGAATGAACTTTAAGTTGGCTTCAAATAATGTACTTATTTCTGTTTCTGTGACATTAACAAAGTCATGTTCTATTAACATGCCTAGAGACTATGTTGGTAGTGGTATTACTGGTATGCGTTTTTCTAAGCAATGTACTATTATTATTATTATTTATTATGTGAACATATTAGTTGAAAGCTGTTTCATTAGTATAAGATGCGATGCTTGAATTGTTCCTTTTTAGGCAAATACAAGCAAGCTGTATAATAAATTTAAGAGTTGTTTCTTTTAAATTATAGTGTAGATAATCACTCAAATTGATATACCGGTAAAGAGTAATATCCTTGTGATTTATTGTAGGAGTAAATCTTTCTTTTTATCTACATGTAAGTTAGTGAATTAATATTAAAGTGACTTTCAGTTGAATAGAGTTCATTCACTTTAACATGTACATTAAAAAGATACATAGTGATAATTTGATATTTTGTGTATTTCCCTTATTCTCGACCCTAAACTTAAAGGTCCCATGTACTTTGTAATTTGCTTTTTTGTAATTTGTCATCATTATTATTTTGATTGAAAAGCAATTTCTTCCAACAACCATGAAGCCCCACATGTTTGCAGCAAGTGGAAACTCTGAACTGTGAAAAAAGGTGCCAGTTATTCAAAATGTTCCCTCACACGGAGCGGAAATCAACACAAATGGAACAATTTCCTCTCTCATCCATCATTATCGAAGAATGTTCCTCATCCCCAAACAATCATTTGTTAAAAATTTGTGCTCATTCAGGCCCACAATGTAACTGCTGGTTGTTTTCCTTTTATTTTTTCAACGTCTACAATTGCGTTTGATTGTTGGGCCAGGCATTGTGACAGGACGTGAATGGGTAGTAGCCAGCCGACGTCCTGCAGCTAACACGAGGGGCTGGCTGGCGAGCGCATGGAGCACTTTTTCATTCCAGGGCCTTTTTTGTTCAATTGCTCTTTTTCTTTTCTTATTTGTGTTGTCCTGAATAGCCCACTGGAGGCGATTCCTTGCAATTATGCAAAACCAAAATAGACCCATTTGCTGATTTTAGGTTCTTTTGTCGCCAAGAATTTCCTTGTGGGTATTTTCAGATTTTTGCAGTGATTTTAGCCTAAATCAATTTTTGTTCTTCTTAGTCTTGGAGGCGAGATGAATGAGTTTCTACTTAGGCCCACACGCCGAGTATGGCTTCAAGATAGCTCTATGGAAAAAGATTAGCTCCAATTACTGGCTATTAAGTTTCCTAATATGCAAGTTTAGGCCTGCTTTGTACTGACACTTATTCTATGAACTTGCCAAAGCAGAAAATGGTCTTAGATTGCGCCTACTTTAGCTGGAATCCATAATACTGCAGCCCTTTCTCAATCTCATTGGTGGCCCGCTCTCAAGCCTATTGGTGGAGAGAAGTTTTATGGTAACCCAAGGAGATGAGATGTGGTGTATTCTTATAACTGTGGTCCACCTACACTTCCCTTTCTTATCTTTTAAAGATGTCTGTTTAATGTTCATATCGCTTAAGGAAATGCAACCTCCGACAATCTGAACTCGCGAATGTTTATGTCATGTACATCAGACCAGTATTGGAATATGCTGCCCCTATCTGGTCATCAGCAATTACTACGCAACAGTCTGCTGACCTAGAGCGCGTCCAAAAAAGGGCCTGTCGTATTATCCTGAGCGGTTATACTTCCTACACTTCAGCCCTTGAAACACTAGGCATCCCATCCCTTGAAGCACGCAGACAAACTCTGCTCTCTAACTTTGGTCTTCGTCTTCTCTCCTCTCGACACCGAGATCTCCTGCCCGAGTTCCGAGGGCAGACAACGACTCGTCAGCTTCGGAATTCCAACGAACTCAATATCCCAATGTGTAGAACCACGAGATATCGCAAATCTGTGATCCCTACCATTGTACGGCTGATAAACTCAGATTTGAAATAAGCTTGGAAGAATAATAATCCATTCCTTTCGTTTGATTGTATCAATTCAAATTTCAAAATAATATATATACCTGTATTTTTAAAGTTTGCAATCCAACGATGCAATTCTGTTAATCACATCTAGTTTGTTGCCGAATTTTTCCTCTTTCTTTTAACAGCTATTTTTTTTTTGTAAATTCAATTTTCAATAATAATTATATATCTTAATATTGATCTTGAAGCAAATACATGTGTATTAACCATGTTTTGCCTAATTATGTAAAGCTTTTTATATTTAAATATCTATAATGAATATATCAATGACATTGCGGTTTGTGCTTTAGGATTCATTGTTAAATCTTGTAGTCGGTTTACGTTGGTCTCAAAATTATGCTGCATTTACATTGTACGGTATTATATTTGTATTATAGTTTATTACACTTTATCCGATTATATATCTAGTTCTCCAATTCAGCCTATTTATCTGTCCTACTCTTTATCTGTCCCTATTATTGTGTAGTCTCCTCGCCGGCTTCTCTTTCTCATTTCTCTATGCCCTCTCTCTCTCTCTCTCCCCCTCTCTGCTATTATCTTACCAGTCCTTCTAATCTTCTGTTACATTTGTCTTATTGCCTTCTGCTACGCGATCGTTCTCCTTCAATTATCCTTTAGTCATCCGTTTCAATCTCTTCTCTTGTTTCTCTTCTTTTCTTTGATCATATCCTTGATTATTTATTGTGAATCGCCATTTATATGTATATGTTATGCTTTTGAATGTATCTTTTGTAAATTCAATTTGTTTCAGCCTCTGGCTGTTATTTGAATGTTTTTTAATCAATAAACCATATCAAATCAAACAAATCAAATATCTTTAACTGGTAATTTCAACAGTAGAGGCATCAACTTTTTGTGATGAAGGCATTTTGTGCAAATGTGAAAATACTTTATTTATCATTGTCTTCTCAACAAAGACGATACTCAGGGCTAGAACTGGGCCTGTTGCATAAAACTTACCATTGATGATAACTTTGCCATCAATTGCAACTACCATGATAACAGGGCTCAGCAGCCAATCAAAATCAAGATTTCCATGGTAGTTACCATTGATAGCAAAGTTACCATCAATGGTAAGTTTTGTGCAACAGGGCCCAGGTCTTCTTAGCCATGTCCAGAGTCCAAGCTAACAGATCCCAATACAGGGACAAAATGGGAAATAAGGAAGATGGTCATTTTCTTAACTCCATTCAAGCGAGTTTGAATTTCATAAAGATTACCATGGAGTATTCAAGACGAAAATCTTTGACCATATTTTCTTCTCCTCAGAAAGCAATGTGAAGCTTGTATCCATTACAGATTAAATCACCTTTTCAGTCACCCTTTTTTGGAAGTGTCGAAGTGTAATCTCCATCTCATTCTACCTATCTCATTTTGTTAAGCGTTTGTTTACTCTGCGCTGACATCAGATGATAATGGCTCGTTTAGAAAGTATGAAACCCTATCCTCCAGGGAGTACACAGGATAGAAACCACCTTCGTCCAAACTTCCCAGCATCAGAGAGAATGATCGAAGCAACCCCAAAAAGGCTGTCGGTTTCTAACAACGCAAACTCGTTCCCACAAACTTTGGCACTTCACAAAGGGACGTAAATAGGAAATCATTATCTATTTTTGATTTGGAGAGGTGTTACGGATGAAAAGGAAGCGCTAGGATCCCCCTAGTCTCTGGAGATGCGAATTGGTTGGTACCGTTACAAGTCTGTTGTGGATACAGAGCTAGTCTTCCTGGATTTGGGTAATATCCATTATCCAACCATAAGTATGTAAAAGGCTCAAAGGAAGAACTTGAGATTTCATTCAATTGGCACAAAGCCATGTTGTAGGCTGGTCTATAGTACAGAGGATCATAAGGGATTGGTTTCAATTTTACTTTCAGAAAGATCTTGAAATGCTGATTTGAAACTAGAAAGCTGCAAGTATCAAAGTTTTTAACATTTCCTGAATTCACCTTTTGATCATAGACAGTTTTTCCTTTAAAAAAGTCAAATGCCAATATAAAAAGAGAAGCCCATTATGCATTATGTGGGGATAGCAGCTAGGAGTATTAAAGATGATAGGTCTAGGACTAGGGATAGACCAGGATCCAGATCTTAATACTAACCGATCCCCACTGGGGACAACTTAAAACTGTTAGGCACTTGATTGGTCTCCTTTTATGGACCCAAATTGATCCCTTTAGCCCTAGTTATCGGTCATAGATACTGTGATGATATCAAGGTCAAACAATAGATCCATTCTTCTCTTGAACAACTACTGGTACACCCATTCTTCAGAAGGTACATACCTACATCTTTAACTCATTGACTACCGAATTCTTTGGTTCATACTTGAGCAACCTGGTTCCGTAGGCAATGTGTTGATTATTTGTTGCCAAAGCTTGAGCATTAGGACCAATGAAAGGACAAATAGGTGTTAGGTCCCTTAGAGCTCTGTTCTAATTGGTTGCTTACTTTGTGGAAACCTGTAACTGCTTGAACGAAGGATGTCTGTATCCTCATAAAGAAAACTAGAAGTACCTTCAACAAAGCCATAGGGCATTAAAAGTCAATTATCAACTTTTATAGGTCCTTGTTGCTCATATAAAAATAAAATTGCAGGATAATTCTGTTTACTTGTGTACTGCTTAGAAAACATGAGACAAGGGAAAATGCTCTTGTTTTTCCCTTTGTCACTTTTCAGTGTCGTATCAGTCAGACTCATTTTTAGAAAAGAACATCAAAGTGGCAAATGGCATTGAAGCTTGATGAATACTAAAAAAGGGGATGAACTTATTTTGTAGTGGAAACGAAAACACTCTTCTCTTTTGTACTTTATCAAATAACACACATGGCAAGTGAAAGTAGAATATGAACAATATGTGTTGCAATTATCATCTGGGGCTTAATTTTTGTTAAATTAATATCAGAAGAGAAGGAAAATGAGGCGATTGAGGTCACTGTAAAAATGCTTTAACCCATGAGAATGTAAAACTTTCTATCATAAGTAAATACATATTCATATTCTGCTGTTATTATTAACTTTTACATTTTGTATATGGATGGGCTAATGAGGGATTGTTCAAGCCTTCTTTAAATCTCTAAGGAGTAGGTAGGTAAAGCGTCCTCTCATTGTTGGTTCCTTATTTTTTTCAAATCTTGAACACCTTCCAGTTACCCAGTTGTTTCAAATCAATTTTAATGAGGTCACTATCACTATGTGAATATATGAATAGGCCAGTGTTGGATGTTAAGATCCTCTTGCATCTTGACATTTTCAGAAATGAACTCTTGAGAATACTCTAAGGTATTTATGAATGGCATGATTAAGCTCAAGTCTCCAACCAAATTAGTGCATAGTACCCCCAATTAGCAAGTCACATGAATGTTTGTTTAACAGGGAGTGTAACAGGTAACAGTTAGTGGAACTCTTCAAACATTGGACGTGACATCTTTTGTGATGGGATTAGCACCTTGGTCTTAATCTTAATACTGTTCATCCTCTTAATCCTAATCCTAAAGTCAGATTGACAGGAGTCAAGGCATTAGCTTCATTTGTAATGATCTTGATTGATCCTAAACTTAATCCCTCCTTATAGTTATCAAGAAACACTTACTGGTACCTGCCACATCTGACAATGTCAGGTATAACACTAGTTTCTTAACCCTTTGCTTATGTGGGAATGGGGTGGTCCCTGTGTACGCCTTATTGAAATTCAAGAGTTTAGTAGGCAATGGTTTAAAAAGATGTATACCCATCCTTAGAAGTTGGAAGAATTTTAGGAATATTAGAAGAACTTGAAGATCTGGGCAATTGCGGCTATTCCAGGAATGACATTCTTCCAATAATGTGCTGACCAGTGAATGACGCGATAGAACATGCCAGTCAGTTCAATTAAATTTCATTTCATTTAATGCAAAGTATATTAAAACAAAATGTAACAGAGATAAATATATAGATCAGTATTTACAAGCATACAAATTGATAAAAAAGCATTGATAACAAGAGTTGCAAGTATGACCCAAAATAGTTGACCATGCACTAATTTGAGCACATAAAATAATAGATTGTCAAAATGTCAGCACATCATTGGATGCTATACAGGAAGCTGAAACTGAATATTAGGTTATCATACAACACACATTTATCAAATATATTTTCAAAAGGACAGAGATTTTGAAATAGCAAATTTTAAGGAATTCCAAACCATGCAATACACATATCTCTTGTCATCACAATTTCTAGACATAAACAGTAGTAGGGAAAGTATATATCAGTATAATCAGTTAGATCACGATTTTTATTTGAACATGATATGGTTTTTTGTGTAAAGTCACATGAAGTTCTCCATTCTGCAATTGCAAATTGACAGGAGATTAATGACAAATCCCAGATTAGTTTAGTTTGACAGATTTAAAACATGTAGGTCTATAAAAGAAGCAGACATGCATTTTCCAGCTTACACAAAAGTGAGCAAAAGTGGGGCTAAATCCCACTTGATGTAATGATCTGAAATTAAGAGGTAAGTCTCTAAGATTTAAAGGAAAAGGGAGGAGTATTCTGACAAAAACAGAAATGATTATAAGTTGGGATTAAAACCACTTGGTGTAATAATCTGAATGTCATTAAAATGTAAAGTTCTGTCTAAACCTCTTAGCAAAACCCTTGAAAGTATTGGATTAAAATCTTAGGACCCACTTTATCCATTCAAGCTCATAAGAGGCATTGGGATGAGAGAAAGTACAATTGGGTGAAGCATTATCAAAAGTGGCTGTTTTATCTCTTCAGATCTCAAACCGATACAGTTTCATTCTTAGATTTTTAAGGGGAATTGCAGGTGCACTGTTTAAAGGTATTCTTTTTTTAAACCTTTCTGTTATAGCACGATAAAAACAATATTAAGAGAAAGAGATGTAACAATCAAGTCTGCCAGTGGTTTCAATTTTGTCCTGATTTTACCACTGAACAAACCTTGAAAAAGGTGTCGCAATTCATGAAGGGCTTCTGAGAAACAAAGCTGATTATTTCAGGAAATTGCAGAGCTTTCTTGCCAATTAACTGTACAATGTATGCACCTTGACAACGACGATGTATACAGAGCAACATACAGAGATGGAAACAAAAAAACTGTCTGCAAGTGAATCCTCGACTCCTAATTGCACCCACCCCAACTAGCCGCAGAATTGAAAAAGAAAATACCACTGGTATGCAACCTCCAATCCTGTTAGATTTTCAAGATTAAACCAATCCCCCCACTTACCATTTCCCGCTTTCCGTTTTGTCCTGCCCATATACCCATCCTCATTGTTTCTTGATCCTTTTCTCCTATTCTCCAACCTTTCTTCTCCCCGGCTCACGGTGTCACATGTTACCGTAAATCCCTCAATCTTGTTATTTCACTCCTTTTACAATTCCCATTCACTTGGTATTTGTTTTAGATACCATTTGCACTCTATTTTTCGGTAACCATGATTTGACACATATCCGGAATCCTTACCAGTGCCAGTCTGGATGCTGATACGTCTTAGGGCAACATGATTTGTTCTTTTCTACCGGTGCCTTTCTCCACCAGTCATCATCTGTCCTCTTACTTTAAGAGTTGTTACCGATGCCCTTCCTTCCTTTTGTTACCTTGCTTCATACTTTCATCTGTTTTGAATGTTCATTTGTCATCGAGCCTGACTACCGCCACTTGTTCTTTTTATGCCTTGACATCTTTTTGTTGACTTGATTGATCACTTTTCTTGATTCCCAAATTGTGATTTGTTGTTTCCTTCTCGGTCTCTCGTTGTTTACATTCTGGTAATGCTGAGACATTTGCCACTCTCCACCCGGGTGTTAAATGGGTACCAGTAGGAAGGAATTCCTTGAATGCTATGAGTGTGCATGAGCACCGATAATGGTAGCCTAGCAGAGCAGGGTTATATTGGAGCTTGTCCAATACTAATATTATCATTATTAATTTAATGATTCCTTTTGTTTCCTGTTGTGATTGGTCACTTTATACATTGCACTTTTCACATTGCACTTTCCAACATTTTGGATATATTTTTTCATGATTTTCAAAAATATGTCACTTTGTATAACTAAATCAATTGTCATGACAAGGAGATGAAATGAATGGAAGAATAACACATGCTTAGGTAAATTGGAGACTTGTTCATACATGTACATTTGTAAGAATAAAATGTATTTTTCTATTAATTTCTCTTAATGAGGCTTTTTCAATTTGCTGCACTTCCTTTATTCTTGATAGGTTATTAGGATTTATTGGAAGTATATATAAATGAGAATTGGCAATCAATAAATGTTGTTAGCAGGTATATGCTGACCAAATTTAGGATATATAGGCCTATTGTATCTTTAAATTTGCTCGCTTTTGATGAAGCACTGTAGAAGTTGCAAGGGTACTCCATGTTAAAATGGCGTCACTTCCACATTTTGTTTTAGAGAGGATGTTGTTGTCTGCCCCTTCTAATCCCATGCTGTTGTTCTTATGGGGCTAAATTATTCATGGAGACCAAGTAGTCATCTTTCAGCAAGAAAAGGCTGCTCCTATGTTACAGGGGAGATGAGGTCTGTGACCTCGGTAGATTATCTAAAAGATCATTAAAGATAAAATTGAGTTCTGGTAAAAAAAGAAAATGAATTCTGAGTTCTCACAGAATCAAACGAAACTTACACTGAATGTTCAAGACTTCAAGATTACAAATAAATGTAATTTGCCAAACAATTTTGGTAGAAAATGTATACTGGTAGAGTAATGAGCATAGAAAGATAAGTAAATCAAGGTATTAAGTAGGCCTGACACCATTTGTGTAGTACAGTGCTTGTTACTTTACCAAGACTGGGCCAAATTTATTATGATTTTGAAGACTCCAGAACCTTGCAGTACATACCAATACTTACATGCTACATGATCAACTTTTTCTGATCCATTCCACACCTTTTCTTTCACAATACAATCGCATGACCAGAACTCAACTTTATCTTTAAGTCAGAGCTTCTGCAAATTGGTGCTCCAACATAATTATGCTTCAGTGACGTGAAAATTTGAAGAATCATGATGTTTAATGACAACATTAAACCAATTATACAACTTATCTCGTGATATTTCATGACATTTCATGATCCATTGAAAGGAAGCTTTATCAACTCACTCCATCAACCAAATGAGTTGTCATCATCTTAGAACTCTCCCAGATGATGCACAGTCAATGGCTCACTTCAGTTTTACCCAGTTCAGACTATAGGAAAATTAAACACACTTTGTGTAAAGAAATGTATTGAGAATCAATGATATGTTCAGTATCGGCTGAGATGACAGCTGGCCAATCATCACAGTGCATTCACAATAAGCCCCGCCCAGTTATTTAGGGATTTCATATGGTATGACTTTCACACTATTATTAGCTGTGAACATTGATTCTTCAGTGAGCTTTCACACAAAAAGGTGCTACAAAACGCTGGTTTTGCTATAAGCTATACAACATTCAGACCAGATAAACATTACATATATATTTAATGTGTAGCTGTAAGATGAATCTTGATAGTCTGAAGGGGGGTATCTGTGAAGCTTTGCACGGTAGGTGTCAGATTAGGACATTTGCGGACATGTTGCAGCCTTCCTAGAGCTTCATGAACAATAGGATCCGCGGCACACTCTGTCAGGTTGTGATGCAGTCCAGGCTCAGCTATAGTAGATGCAGAGATATGTAACTGAAGTGTGATAGGAAAGTGGCCCGTCAATAGTTCTTTGGATTGTCATTCCATGGACCCTAGGGTCCCAGGTCATATGAAGCAAGCTCAGGTTGATACTGTTGCATTTGAAAACAAAAGATAGGATCTTAGGTTTTCACCCTGTTTAGCATGCATTAGTAATCCTATTATACAAGGTTTGTTTTCCTTCAATATGACCATTGTACCGATAAAATTAAAGGTGCTATTCACATTTTGACTGGGCCATTAGAGTCTTAAGCCATTCCTTCTTCCAGCCAAATGAGAATTAACCCTGAAAATTATCAAAGTTTAGGAGAAAACCCATGTTTATTTTTAGGATGAATAATAAGAACTAAGAATTATGTTTATGCTATGGTAAGGATGACTGAAGCATGAAGGGTCATCAAAAGGAGAGAAATAATTTCGAAAGTCATTCCATCATTGATATCACCCTTATAAATAGGCCCTACTATAGCTTTTCATAACACTGTGAAGTCTGGACTGATTATTTTTTTCCCCGACAAGGCTAGAAGCCATGTTTTTATCCACATATACCTTGTTAACTTCTTGATTAGCGAATCCAAGTATGCTTGGGTCTGAAACACTGAACCCATAAGAAACACATATGAAATAAAAACAGAATGCATAAAGTAAGTAATATAAACCAAAATAGAAAAATGGTGAAAGGAAGACTATGTGTCTCCTGGAACAACTTGGCCTCATGTATATGACCTAATGAATGTCCCCTCCTATTCGTGATTCATGTCTCTTATCAGCTTCTCTGTGGGTCCATGCTGTACCCATCTACATCCCTACAGGAAGTTGTAAACCCAATCATCTTAAACTGGATTGAGCGTAAAGTCTTCGAGAAGAGCAACATGTCTTTTTTTGTCATTCTTTTTTTCTCAGGCTTGATGTGTAAAGTTTAAGAGAAGGGAATGACAGAGTTAGTATGACTGGCACAGGTCTATACAACCGCCCACTGCTTGGAATTAATGATAATTTGGATGACATAGGCACACATGTATGACTCAAAATGATAACAACATTGCTGTCCATGTTGTCATGAATATTTTTTGTTTGTCCTCTTCCCGTTTTATACCAGTGTCTCTTTGGGGATTTACTAGGTGAGCTTCTTTGTCTCTCTTTCCAAGTCTTTTTCTACAAATTGATAAATTTTGTTCAGATTTACAGTTGTTTATGAAAAATAAACAAAAGATGTTAGCTTTTATAAATGATATTCAAATATAGTCTACCAGTATGAATGATATAAATAATTTAAAAGATGACTTAAAACTTTTAAAAAAATTCCTTTCATCATTAGTAGTATTTTGTACTACATTTTCAAATAAAAAGTAGTCGGTAACACTTTTGTTTCCCTGCACTTATTTCTCACTTTCAGAAAGTTCTGAAATTAACTGATAAGGAGCTTTCAACAATTCTTACTTCAGTATTCTGGTCACAAGGATTTAAATCAACTATCATGAACAAACTTATTCCTCTCTCTTTTATAAATGCCAGTATCTTAAATTTTCTTTTGATTTCTGTTGTAAGGCCATTGAAACATGGACCCCTTAGAGGTGAATCCAAGGGTTTATCTTGTTGGACTGTTTGGCATCACCCTGCATCTATCACGTCTCCTTTATATCAAACTAAACAGGAAATTGCAGATCAATGGATGGAATGTGAAAACTCTTTCATTTTTAGAAAGAAAATTTGGGATTATGCGGAAAGGAAGTTCTGCGTCCTACAACGCTAAAGGTCATGGATGTATCTTCTTCCAAGAGCGTTGTGAGGGAACAGATAATAAACGTGTTTATTTTGCAGCACTGCTTGAAAGCATATTTAGGCAATATTGGTTGAAGGAAAAAATTTTTATGGTATTCTGATCTTGACACAAAAATGTAGAAATTTTACATTTCAGAACAATTTTCAAATCACCATATTGTGATATTTTTGAGGTGGTCAATCATCAAACAGTTGCTCCTCAGACATTTGCTTCAATTTTTATTTCATCAGAGAGCGCGTTTATCTAGGCTTGCCACTAGATATGTACATATCGTACCCCACTATCGAACCCCACTATCATACCCCACTATACGATCGTGATTTGCGGGATGTTGCGTTTTTCGACTCTTCACGATTCACAATAAAGGCCTTGTGTCTGCCCAACTGTTTTGACCCGGGAAGCAGACAGTTTCTCGAAGGTCAACTTCACACATATGCTTGTACAGAACACCTGGGTGATCCTATTTGTACGTGAGGTTCAAAACAGCTTTGCGTTAATCGATCTCTCAGAAACGTGATTCTGGCTGTATGTCACATACAAAACGCACCTTTTTGCGTCTTTAGATATGCCCATATCTAAAGCCCTTTAAAAAAGGCTTTGCGTTTATCTAGCCAAAAATTTGCCTGAAAGACGTTTGAGAAACCTGATTCTAGCCAAAAATTTGCTAAATAAACGCAACCAGAGATATACTGGTAGGGTTGGGGTTAGTGATGTGAAGAAGAAAAGCACCCACTCACAAAAAGGTGAGCATGAATTTTATTTTAGTTATGGTCCAGTTATAGTCCCTTGTAACTGCTCTAGAAGGGTATAAAAGGTTCATTGAGTTCCTGCACTGTATTAAGAAGATAAGGACACTGCTCAAGTCCATGTCTGTCTGGTCATCCTTGATGTAATTTAATGACTTTGGCTTGGCCATGGCTTGACACAAGCTCTTTCAATTAGCTTAGTTCATACTGAGTTGACTGGACAGATAATTTGACAGTGGAAGATAGCTGGAGTACAGAGTGGGCATGAAGAGTTTAGAGTTTTTATGTATGCATCTATAGAGATTAAGTACACTCTATGTTTTTGTGTAGGCCTATGGTTTCTCCAGAACATTTCTCTTGTTTCACAATATTCTAATAGAATAGAGTAGATAACAAGGAGATGTAAGACTTTAAACTCTCAGAAACTATGTCAAACCAAGCAAGGAGTCATGAGCCTTGATTACCGTTTGCATGATCATGGTCAAGTTGCTAACTACTGTCAAATAGCTTGCAAGTTGCAATATAGAATTGCCTCGCTGTGTATGCATAGGCCTCATTAGGACCCTATATCTAATTTTCCTTAATGATAATGACCAAGATAGTGGCAAACAAACACTAACAAATCTGTTGTTTGTTGCTGATGTGAGTTTGTGTGCATTAGGGATCATTATCAACACCCTCATTTCCTTTCTCAATCTCATGCTCTTTGAAGATACTTGTCACAAAAGAGCATGTGTTCCTCAGTCCCTCAGGAAGTAAAGGCCTATGGTGTACACTGTATAGAGCCAAGGAAAGGGTGTTGTGGTTGTTTAATGATGCTAGTTAATTAGGTATCATGGTATGATGTCATTGCATGTATGAGTATCAATTTCTATTTTTTAAATGCTGTTAAATTATTGGAAATGTTTGCAATGTGTTTAAGCCCCTTTCAAATACTTCATACTAGTGGGAGGGGGGGGGGGGATTGGGGGGTTGAAAGGTCTTGAAAAGTTAGTTTTTAAAAACAATGTATTTAACCATGATTTGAATTTTTTTTTTCAAACCTACTTGGAATAGTTATTGAACAAATTTGTCAGGATGGTTTAAATCAAAAGGGATTCACATGAAATAGCTTGTAATAGAGTGTTTGGTTCCAAATTCTATTGTCATTTGTAATAAAACACTTCTGGTCGGAGTCAATATTGTAAGCTTGAAAATAATCATGTAATATTGGACTTTCTCCAATGCATTTTGCTGCAAAGATAACTTTCAGATCCTTTGCTTGTGAGAATAATATTTAATTCCCAAAGAGAATACCGGTATGGTTTCCAAGTTGTGGCAGATTTACTAAAAACTTCAAAAGTCCTGAGAAAAGCTCTGAAGTTTGAATAAATGAGACTGTATCATCGAAAGTGTTCTGTCTTGTAGTACATTTGTCTTCTGTGTCCAAACTATCAGATATTTGTTATTTCAGGGGTCTCGGTAGAGTCGTTTCTATCAGCCCGCCTTTTCTTCATTCTGCCGTTTGTACATTGACATACTGTTAATAAGAATACATGGGTCACATGTTTCTTCTGCCTGGTTTTTGTCAGTCCCATTTCTGTTTTGATAAACCTGAATAAACCTCTTTTTGATACCAGAATCTGTATTTGGAAGCACCTGCATTCATGGCTAACAAAGGTAGGGTCACAATTTTCACAGGATACCAGGAAAAAAAAAGAATGGGAGGAAGAAAGAAGTAACACCTTCTGCTTGATCTCACCCTCTTTAGGGGTCTTTATTCAGTCCGCATCTGCCCTGTATCAAATGATGCTACTGAACGAGTCTCCTATTCACCAACATGCTAACTGGCCGGGGGACATGTACCGATAAAGGAAGATAAGTGGCTTTTGTAATTGGAGGAAATTCAACTGTTGCGATTCCTTTCTTAATGTCCCCTTTTGATTTGTCCCCCATTGAAATCTGCACCCCTCAGCCAGCGCTTTTTGCACCCCTGGCTGGCTGGCTGGCCGAGCGAACAAGCTGGGATCAGAGAAGTGGCAGTAAGTGATTCCTTGGGCTACGTATCCTTCGTTCTATTTTTCCCCGTCGTTGCCATGATGTTTCTTCAGGATACATCATACTCGTATGAGAGGGGAAAAGAAGATGAATTGATGGAGAGAAAAGATAAGAAGGAAAGAGAAGATTGAAAGAGACGAGGATGAAGGAGAAAGAGAGAAGAGCAGAGGTATATAAGAGATGGATATATCAAACTCAAATGGAAATTAGGAGATAAATTGATGAAGAGAAAAAGAGACGAACAGAAGAAAAAAAATGAATGGAGAAGGCAAGGGTGTAGGAGAAAGATAAAATAGAAGAGAGGATATATGAACATCTTTAATACTTAAAAACAGTAAAAGAAAAAAGAGGATATTGGAACATGAGCCAAATTGAGAATGAGAAACGAATAAGATGTTGACTTTATCGAAAAGTAAAAATAAATGTTTTGATAAAAACAGAATTTCATTTTATTTCTCAAATTTTCTGCAAGATGATTTCATTTATTAGGAAATAATTTTAGTTATTGGTACAAACAAGATTTTATTGAGGTCTAAGATATGTGGTTAAGTTATAATTATTCTAGACTCCTCAATATTGATATCAGCATTGGTAGTTTTTTCTATTTCATTTGATGACTAATATTTTCAATAGTCTTGAAGGCTGAGCGAGATGCCCGGCAATATCGAGAGGTATACAGTCACTTAGCCTGGCTAAACTCAACCCATGAATGAAATGGTAAATATCTGCTGGGGACCCCCGCACAATAGTTTGGCATACCAGTCAGCCCCTGTCTCAAATCCCTTCCTTGATCGGTGTTGACCAGGGTGAGAGGAGCACAAAAGATCGGTAGTTTGCAAGAAACAACACCGTAATGGACCGTGATTGGGAGTAATGACAGGATAATAACACCGCAAAGAAGAGCTCAATTGCTACTTCCATCTTCTTTTCTCATTTTCTTTAAAGATCAGGAACAAAAGGGGGGTTGGGGGAAGAGGAGATCCTTGGTCTGTCGATCTCGTGGCTAGCTCACTCCAGCTTTCTCCTGTGACTCTGGGGCGGTCCATAGGGGCCCTGTAATTGGGTAATTGCAGTTATGGCTTGCTGTGGGGGTGAAAACTCAAAGACTTTGGCAGGATTACAAGCCCACGGGGCTGCTCATGCTTTTATTCATTTGTCGGTTTGCGTTGTGGATTAGCCAGTGTCGGGCTGCAAAAACCAACATCAAGTTCGCCTGGGAATGCGGCTGTTGCCACAGAGAGGTGCTCTCGGGTTACCGGGCAGTGCGCGCTCCCAAACGAAACCGCCCTCTCGACAACTGATTCCTACAAGTCACGTGTGAAACGTCAGCGACAGAGTCACATGTACCGACGCAAACGGAGAAAACCGTTGTAAAACTACTCCAAGTGAGAGAGGCCAACTCTTAGTTCGTTACCGGTATCACCAGCATGCTTTCTTGTTCCAAAACGCCTCTCTCTTGTTTATGCCTTCAGCTAGCTTTTGAAAGAACAATGCTTGATTCGAAACAAGGCTATTAATTTCCTGGTTAGGGAACGAGAGATAACCAATTGGAAAAGCAAATAAGAGAAAATGGGGAACTGGCAATTGTTGAAAATCACAATGGTAATGTGTCTTTAGTGTTAATCGTTGCCTAGTTGGTTGAAATTAAATACTTTATTTGTTAGATGGTGAGCTAGAGGGCCATGTGATAAGTGGATATCCATGGGAAGTTTCCCTCAAATTCCTCTCTCAAGCTGGATTTAATTCAGCGAATAGTTTTAAAAATCTTGTGGTCCAATCAAAATATGAAGAGAGCTAGCTCTCTCCTCCTATGAGCCCTTTAATAGAATGAAATGTTTGACTGCTTAGATTGGATCTAATCTAATAAATGAACTTCAGGAAGTTACAGAGTATGAGGGGAAAAAATCTGACTTATCAAGCTAACTGATGAGCTTTTATTGTCATTCAGATTTTAGACTTAACAACAAAAATGTTAAGATCCATCGAAAGTGAACCAATTGTCATCAACTTAATCACAATATATTTCATATTTTACCATGGCTATTAATAAATTAAATGTTGTACATTACCATCAATTCTATAGATTTTCCATGAAAATTAAAAAACAATTCATAAGAGATGAAGGTTTTTTTAAAGAGCAAACAATATTTTTTTTTTATTATTCTTTGTAGAGCAAAATCTTAAAAGAAGAATCACTGAGAGGTATTTCAAGTTTGTCATGTTTATATTTTTTTTCATAAGAAGTTGTTTTCTTTTCAGTTTCAGTTGTCCCAAGTTTGTTGAACCTTGGTCGGATGGCGTTGTCTAGGGATAGGCCTGAATCCATGGGGGAATCCCCAAAATTAGTTGGTCAATCATTCTCCATTAGTAGATTGACCCATTAAATCTACATCAAATCCTGACATATTACCTCCTCTCTGAAGCCATCATGCATACCGCAAACATTCCAAACATCTGCCTTCGGAGAGAAGAAGAAGAAGAAAAGAGATTCTCCTGAAAATTTAGTTTTGATGAAATAGTTGTGATGAATAGCTTCAGTATGTGATCTTTGCATTGGTCAGTGAGTGTAGAGTTTATATTGGCAGAGGTCCTTTAGATATCTCAGGTGGCCCGAAATGATGAAAATTGAATATTACTTGGGAGAGGAAAGTTTTGCTGATCGCTGACAGCCTAGGTGGCGGCCCAGGATCAGGTGTTGTCCACCAGGACTCCTGGAGGTAGCTGAACCTGTCATTAGTAGTATATACCGGTTTGAAGTTTGCTCTGTACTGAGTACTCCACTCCTAATCCTAAAGGTACTTGATCCCAATCATTGAGGTTTGGCCGGTAGTCTGAAGTAGTAAACAGCAAACTAGATTATTATTTTTTTGTAGTCAAGAACACTTTTCCCTAACCTAACTTCCATGTAAATGATTGTCATATCTTGAAAATATCTTATAAAACACACCAATGCCTATATTCAATGATGATATAAAGACATGAATAAATTTAAGAAAAATGACATACCAGAGAAATTTGTTACTATATACAGAGAATCAAATAATTTTGATATGAAAATAGAATATACCGTAATTAACATTGTATAAACCGCCCTCGTGTATTAACCGCACCCCTCTTTTTCGCCTTTTTTTTGTGTGTGTAAGATCATTACTGTAATGTAAATTAAAAACAGTAGGGACCTAGGATAGAACCTTGTGGTACACCATGTAATAGAAGAAAAATTGGAGGAATTATTATTATAAACTGCATATTGAGATCTATCAGAAAGATTACTTTTAAACCAAGATGACAGACAAATTTTAGTGTTGTTCTAGTTTCCGAGTGGTGAGTCAACAAACCGATTACCGAGCTGGGAGACATTGCCAGGCATAGCGCTAGATGGAGGGGCACAAATCGAAACTTTAAAAAGAAAAATCTTTTTTTTGGTGTACCATGTATAAACAGCACCCCCGACTTTGAATTTTTTCGGCGGCAAAAAGGTGCGGTTTATACACCGTTAATTACGGTAGTTGTTTAGCATAGTGCTGCAACTTCTTCATTGATAAGTAGGTATGGTTCTAAAAATTTATCCTGTAAACTTTTGATAAAATTTACTTTTACAAATGTATATCTTGCATATGTGCATATTGAAAGATTTGTATGCAGAACCTCTGATTAGCCAGGATAAAAATCTAAGTGTTTGTCTTAAATGCTTTTATTTGAGTTAATTGGCAATTTCTGCTATTTATTGCAGATATGAGACAATAGAGTATGTTCAAATTTATGTTATATGGGCAGATCTAGCCTGACACCATGAATCCCAATCACTACCGATCTGACCATGTAACAGTTTCTGGTATGATCTAGTGTTCGTCCAGAAGGTCAAGAACGAACTCACTCTGAACTTTGCTTTAATGACGGATGCTTTGTGAAAGACGCGTAGAGGAGATTGATACTTACAAGTAAATTGTTTGTCCAAGTACAACACTAATCTTAGATAGTGTCTACTGCCAAATTCCAATCTACGATTCATCCGACGCCAGTCTGTGTTTGCATTTGTTTTATCAAACGTGAAATAAAACATACAGAATGAATGCCTTATCAAAATTATAGTGATCTAGTTTTTATGAAGAGTATATTATTGACTTTTCAAAGAATCAGTTGAAATTTATTTGGAGAAAGCAGGGTGTTTTTTAAATTGTAAGTAAACATGTCCTTAAAGGATATTTGAAAGTTGAGAGAAGATAAAGCATATAACATGATATATTTGTTACTATTTGACTTTGAATAAAGTCAGAAATAATTGAGAAAGAGAGAGAGAGAGACACACACAGAGAGAGAGACAGACAGACAGATAGGGGAGGGGGATGTTTAATAATACAGACCATTATAAAAGAAGAGACAAGTACAAAATTAATCAAAAACCTCCTGGATCATACACTCAAGAATATATTGAGACAAATAGTACAAAAACTTATTCATATCAGACTAGAAGTTCTGGACCCATATCTTATAAGACTTTAGTTCCTTCTCATGTTTTGATGTTCAGACGAAAACATCTTGTCGTCCTCACAACTGTGTGGATGATAAGAAGATAACAGGAAGTCCCTGAACTTCAGCGAGCTTATTTCTTGGCACCTTTAATATGGTCCCACATATTTGCTTTAGCGTCCTTGTGTCGCCACTTCCTATTTGCTTTCTGATATCAGCCCTTATAGCTCCCCTTCGATCAGGTCAAAGTTTCATCGTTGATGATATTGTTTCTTGAAAAATGTGGTCAATTTTGTAGAATGGGTTATCTATCTAAATATGTATTTTATTGGCCATATTTTGGAATTACCATTCAAATTCATGGATATTTCTGAAAGTTCCTACAAAAGTTGAATCAGGGTTCAAACTGTAGGTTGCAAGTTTTTAAAACATTCTTTTATATCTCCCCTGTTCTTAGATTGTATATGCCTACCGGTACAGGGAATAATTTTCCTGGTATCGCATCGCAATTTGCTATGCATTTTTGTATGACTGCTATACAAAATATCTTTTGTTTAGCAGTTTTCTTCCATAGAAATGTACAGAATTTCATTTGAAATATTTATCCATCCGCTGAAATTGCTAATCAAAAAATTTGAGGAAAATTATTCCCTGCGGTATATAAAACCTGTTATTTACACATTTCTTTTGATTGATTGTAAAGAAAAGGATGAACTGAACTGAGTAGTACCATGAGAAGATTTTTTTTTTAAATCAATTTAAAAGGTATTAATTGTAATACTATAGTGAAAATGATGATTATGTTAATAATGATGTTGACCATTTTCTGTTGCATTTTTCTTTCCTACAACTTTAGATACATAGTGCTTTCAAATATATAACAATAACATTATGAAAATAGAGATATATACACAGTCCTTAGGGAAAATATATTAGTAAATGACAAAAGATGAATCATAAAGGAACAAATGAACAAGATATTAATATACTTGTATACTCTTGTATCAATTCAGTAAACAAACTCTTATCAAGAGATGAGGAAGTAAAGAGTTGCTACCCCCTTGCTTTGGCCGGTGGTGCAGGAATTTCACCAAGTTCATCGTCGCCGGTCTCTCCTAGATTCCACCGTGCTACTGACGCGTGTTATAGGGAGAAGAGGGGTATCAAATCTCCATATCACCTTCCAATTTGGCTCGCATAGGCCTAGGTGTTGGAGATATGTTAGGATGATGGGAGTAGACAAACATGTTTTGATGTTGTTATCTGTAGGCATCTTTGTGCCTCATTGTGAATGCATTTTGATCGGCTAGATTTCCAAAAAATAATTAATGGCAATAAGTTTGGAAAGTATTGTCGACTTTGGTAATTTCATGTTTTTAAATTCATACTTCAATATGACTATGGAGTACCTTTTTTGTTCTTTTCCAGTTATCTTGGTAGAATTTCATATGATATAAAAGCTAAAATGTAATCAGATAGCTAAAATGCTTATAATAAAACTGTAAACTACCCCCCAAAAATGAGATAAAAGGGCAACAAGAGAAAGATTTGATGTGTCTATTATAAACATGTGATATTGTTATTGATGTTTTTTGTTTTTTGTTTTTGTTTTTTTATCTGAAGCCACATTGGCATTATGTTTTTGTTTGTGTTTAAGTTTAGAGTTTTAAATACGCCCATGTTGCTCCAAACAGACACTAATCCTTATAAATAAGTTGACATTGTATAATACATCATTATCACAGTATTATTAACATTACTGCAATCATTGTGCAAATATACAGTATAAACATTACAGTCTCATTAGACATGGTAAGACATGTACAACATTGATAACACAGCGTCTTATACTCTTTTCACACTGGTTTTGCTTAACCCCGTACTTTGCTTAGCCCCGTACTATCCTTAACCCCGGACTATTTTTTTTGGCTTTTCACACTCGCTGTTTGTAGTCCCGTACTAGCCGCTATTCCGGAATAAGAAAATTCCCGCTGTTCTCACTGCATTTCGTTAACCCCGGATATCGTGCATGTTATGATTGGACATACTTCGCATCTGGCCAGCTGCGATACGCTCCATTGTGTAGTACCGGACTATTTTTCGTTTCTGTTCTCATTCATTTGCTTAGCACCGCAATTGCGGGGTTAGCAGGAGTTAGCACCACAATTGCGGAGTTAGCCCTGCTATTTTGCAGGGTTAGTTAACCCCGTACTATAGGTGGGGTTAGCCAACTTTAGCCCACTTTGGTAAAAACCAGTCTGAACAGAAAGTGGAATAGGCTTAACCCCGTACTATAGGTGGGGCTAAGACCCCCCCTTAACCCCACCTATAGTACGGGGTTAAGCAAAATATTGCCAGTGTGAAAAGAGTATTAAAGATATAGGAAGGATATAGGTCATGAACTATTCTTGTCAAACTCATATCACGACGACCGGCATTAGGTATAGTCATATCTAATTATCAAAGCCGGCTACTTGTTGTGAAATCTATACCAGACATGTGCTAGTCATGCTACGTCCAATACCTCCTATTTCTCTAATCTTTCCTACGATTCCGGAGCTTTGAACCCAACATGAAACTCTGAATTATCTTTCATTGGCAGAGTCGGTGCACCATCTTACGTTACTTGCCTGCATTCCGCTTGCTTCTTCATTTCAGGCAACCTGGGAAAAGCTCTCTCTCTATTGATTCCCTTGCTTGTATAACATCGCTCTCTGTGAACATATCTACTCTGACATATAGCAATGTAAACGACTAATATTACATTCTCAACCGCTGATTGATGAACATGCGTGTATGAGGATTGTAAAGGGAAAACTTGCCTCATAAAATATTACAAATGTATTTTATATGAGTCACTGTGTTGTTTTGTTTTGTTGCAATTCCTTTCTTACTAGTCACTTAAGGTTTGATTAAATCATTAATATTAATATGAAAATAACTGTGGTACAAACAGCAGATAAGAATGTTAGATATGTTAATGTTCATATTCATAATACATTGTGTTGGCTAGATTATACATAATTTGATTTATTTCAAATATTCTTTGATAAGACAGTAAACAGAGTAACCAAAGTAGCATCAATTTTTGTTTAACCAGTAGAGAGATAAAGAGAGAGAGAGAAACAAATTGAGAAATGAATCTATAACCCTACCCTTATACTTCTTACTCTATAGTCTTATAATTTAGTTAGTTTATTTCTTTTTCTAATTCATTATAGATTTATGTTTTCAACTTCTTAAAGTTAATACAGTTTAGCTAAAAACGTGTATCCTCCAACTAGATAAGTTTGCTATGTACAGCAAGCGTTATGCTATTTAAATGTTCTAAATTCAACTCTTGTCTAATACAGCGCTTTAATGTAATCCTTAAAATATCAATTTGTTGCGTTGAACTTCAAGACAAGACCTGTGTAAAAAAGTGTCATGTGATATCAATAAAATGATTGGCATTTTGTGGTAGTGAAATTTTCATTTGGATAAATCCATTCCTAGGGGTTTATTTTTACAGCGGATTTAATAGGATGATTGATTCCGTAATGAGTGCTAGCTGCTACCTCAAATTATTCCCCCCAACCCCCCCCCCCCCCCCCCACCTCTCTCTCTCTCTCTCTCTCTCTCTCTCTCTCTCTCTCTCTCAAGTTTCTTTCTCTTTCTGCGCTGGAATTTGTGCCTTTCGCTTCTCCTTTTAGAGATACATTTAGTTTTTTAATGAGACTAAATTCATCTTAAACTAACCAACAAAGAATGTGAGTGTATTCAGTCATGATTTGTAGAAAAGAAATACATGAAAATGAAGATAAAGAAAGAAGAAAACAAGGATACAGAAAAGCAAAAATGTTGAGAGGGAGGTAAAAGAAAGGAAATAAATTAATTTTTAAAATAAGTTTAAAAAACAAGGGATGTGATTGTCTCAATGCAGATCTGGTGCAATAAATACAATTTCATAACAATATTAGAAAATTGCACCATTGTATTATATGGATATTTAGTACTTATTTTGAACCTTTATTATTTTGCAAGTGATTTCACTATGCCATCAACCAAATGTTGAATATTTATCTCTTTTCAAAGTCAATGCAATCTCTTTAAGTTAATGATGTTGTCATATATAATTAGATTAAGTACAGCTAACCACATCTGACAAACCATATGACCAGACCATGTCACAGTGTAAAAGGACAAACATTAAATAAGCAGCTAGTGTTAGTAAGGGCAAAATATAGTGTTCATGATATGTATTTAGGTTTTGGGAGTGGATCGACTTTAAGTAACAAATTTAGAGAGAAATATAAATCCCAAATGCCCATTGAATACAGAATTATCCTTTTCACATAGGCTGAAATCCCAAATGCATGTATTTTCCAGTTCCGGTAGTCAGTGGGATAATTTTTTTATGATAGCTTTTAGGAGAAAGTAAGATACTTTGTCTGTTCAGAGCCAAAAGGGCATTACCTGATATTAAGTATATCGTTGGTGGGGTGACAAAACCTCGTATCTCAAAAATCATGAATTTTCAGGAGAGCGAAAAAACATTTCCTGTCTCAACAGATTTAGTGCTGTGACACCGTCCTTTGTGTGGAATTTGTGAAAAAACCGAGACAGGAGGCGTTCCATGGATTTATCAGGTGGTGTCGTAGGCCATTAGGTACACAATTATGCAAAAAAATCAAAATCTCAACAAATTGAGATACGAGGTTTTGTCACCCCACCAACGATATATGTGTTTAGCACCCTTCTTACTCCAGATGATATACACTTTGTATTGCTTGTTCATATGTTTTAGAATTCATCAAAGATGGATGCAGTGTATTAAAGTGTGGCCTTGATACCCCTTAACCATCCTAACATATTGACTTGAGGCATCCCTGCTTATTAATTTCTGACCATGACATAACTTTTTTCGGAAAGAAAAAAAAAGTTATTCCCAGTATAGCAAGTATTCAAAGAGGCCCCTGGAGCCTCCTATATTGATAGATGAATATGGCTATGTTCACACAGCTTTGTAATATTTGTAAAACCGTAAGTTAGTGGAAACTTAATGTTTTAATCTGTGACCTACTGACCGAGACATGGGTTCACACTTCACCAAAATAAGGAGGCTCAAAGTTTTTAACTGAAAACTGAGCAAGATGTTGGTAGAAAGTGGTGAAACCTCAAAGTTGATTTTGTCCGTTGATTGCATTTTGTAAACTTTGAGTGAGTACCCCCCTTGTGGCTCACTATCGCCCTAACCATAATATTACTCCTGGTTTAAAACTCCAAGTAAACTCCAAGTAAGTTTCAGAACCATGTGTACATTTGCATCATGGTCTGTAATGGAGCGCCATGAGTAGCAATGCTGTTAAGTCAATTTATATTTAATTTTGATATTGTTACCTGTAATGAAATTCCATATTTTGTCTTTGTATATATATATTGTCATGATGATGGAAATAAATGTCAATTCAATTCAATTCAATTATAATGTGCCAGACATGAGTGCTATACAAGACTCCACTATTTATCATTTTTGTTATTAAAGAAACTAAAAATCAAAACTACAGGATAACCTAAGAGTTTCAAACCGTGAGCTAAATAGCCTTTCATATGAACGTAGCTCTTGAATATGAAGGAAGCGCTGGGGGTGGGAAAGGAGGAAGTCTGAATTTGTTCAAGGTGCGATGGGTAGCGGGCTAGCGGGGTGATTAGATTACCCCTGGATGAAAGATAGGAGATAGTTCATCTTCGCTGGGCTGGGGTATGGTCCTAGCAGCCATTAGACTAAGTAAAGGGGTGCTACATGTATGTTCATGGTCTTGATACACATCAAAAATCAAAGAGGCTTTGAATTTTGATGTGAGAATGGGGGCGGGGGCACACATGTTTGTGTCAAAATCTCCTGAAAAATAGAACAAACAAGCAGATAAATAAACAAAGTAGATTTTTTTTAATTTACCATGGGAGGGGGCTAGTTTTGTGTTAGGGTTTGGAAGTGCCCCCCCCCCACCCCCCGTTTCCGATGGATACGCCACTGCATCACTCAGTGAACATTTTTGCCCTGCAAGGCTGTATGTATCTTATCTTTAAGTCACATGATGTATAAATGCTAAGAGCATTCAGGGATGAAACTCATGATTTTGTACTCATGCCCTTGGTAATTTATCATTAATGATATATTCAATTATGTAATCGCCATAAGTCTGCATACCTGCCATTCCAAAGGGATACAAAAAGGGTATATATGGTGGCAGCCAGTTGTCAAAACCACAACATTTATTTTTATCATATACTGTACAGGGTATTATATTTAAAGCTACACACATATTTGCTTGAATGTACCCTTTAATATTTTACTCTTTTTTTTAACTTTCAAATTTCAGTGTTTGGTAAATGTGTATAAAAAGAGGGACACTATATTACACATTCTTTGACCAGTTGAAGTACAAAGCTAAAATAAAAAAAACATTTATATATTTCTTAATTTCTTATGTATCATCTCATCCTCTTTAAAATACCAATTTTCAGATCCAAAACATTGTTACCGGTATTTGAATGTCTCATATCAGCTTGAATTTATACACAAGAAGATTGAATTATATATGAATATTATGGTCATACTGTAGTTTCCATGAATGTAAACATGCAGAATCAAATTGATCTCATAATGGCCAACATTTATTTCATCTTTCTAATTCACAGGATGTGCCGACGGATCAACAGAAGGCCTCTTGAGTAAAGACCGTTTAGCGGCCTGCTCGGGGAAGTGGGAGGGTCACGTCGGCAACGCAAGCCACCTCTGTGCTCCGGGCTGGGGGGTATGCAGCTGGGAGCAGGCCAGTCTGCTCGGCACGCTGACGTGGACCGAGTCTGTCGCCATCGAGGGTTGCTTTGCCTACAATGCGGCACATGACAGGGGAGAATGTGGGCCGTGTAAGAACACGCTGGAGCAGGTAAGGAGATATGGATGCTGGCTCGTGGCTCTGTTTTACTTGAAAACAGAAAGATGAGACAGGGTTGGCTGTATTGTATGACAAAATGGTTTTATAGGATTGTCTCTGCTCTGACAACAAATTTGAATGTAATTGCAGCACACTGTTCTATTAAGTGAGTGCTTGTTTATAACCTGTCTCTCTTTCTATAAATTTATCTCTCTTTTCAATAATCTCTCTCTCTCTTTCTCTTTCTCTTTCTCTCTCTTTCTATCTTTATATATTTTTCTATTTTTTCTTTTTTTGGTATGTTTTTTTCTTCTTTTCCCTTTATATTTATCATCACATTTCTCCCTTTAAACTCTGCTTCTTTCTTTCTTCATCACTTTCTTCCCTACATCATATTGCACTTGGTATTTTCTTTTTAGCTTTAATTGCAATCATTTTAGTTTTAAGCGAACCAAGTGAACAAATTATACAAAAAGTCTGCACTCATGTCATTGCTATTCAACATTCAACATTTTCATTTGATTTTCATGAGCAGACACCGGTACTTGTGTTGATTTATTAAAAGAACTTTACCTGTAATGCCATATGGTCTCTCATTTCAAGCCTTCCAGCCATCAGACACATAAAGCAAACACCACTTGACATGTTTTCCCCTTGAAAGATGGGCTGTTTTGCTAGTGCAGTGCCACGTGTGATTATCGTCTTAATTAAAGGTCTTAATTACAGTCCCTTAATGAACTTTCATCCATAGAGGAGGCAACTGCTTGTTTGTGCGTTGAGGCAGGCGTGTGTTGGGAGTTAGACCGGCATTAATTCATATTATCCAAAGAGTCATTAAAACTCTTTTTTTTTTAAAGGGTTTTAAAAGCATTCTGGCTCTTAGCACATGGTAAAATGAGCTTTTTGACAAGTAAATATTATGTTTTTTTTTAGTACATTTGTATAGAAATTGAATATTATGATTAAATCATTTGACACATTATGTAATGACTAAGTCTTTACTTCTGTACCTAGTTTTTCATGTATTATTAATGTATTTAATGTGATATGACAGTCATGTTTTTATGCGAAATAATGTCAACAGCAATAACAAATTAAACTTCTTTGGCTTGCAGTGAGACCACCCAGGTATCCTGGATGTGTATGAGAATGATTACCGTTACTAGCATAAATTCATGTTTCAAAAAGGACTTTTTGCCAAATTAAAGTACTATCCAATAGTTAGTTATGAAAAAGTTAAAGGTTGTCTGAAGAGAAGGCAAGAATAAATACATGATGGAGACAACAGTTACTACCTCTATGCAAGAATCTTCAGTCGATTGGAGGAGGCAGATTTATTCAGAAGAAGAAGAAGAAAGCTTCACTTAATTAGTGATCAACCTGTAGGAATAGAAGTAGATTTAAGAAATTTTACGCAGCATTTGCAACATTTGGCAGAAAATTTTCTATGAATCAGCTTCTAGTTCGCTTGGCAATGTCAGCACATGAAGAATGACATCTCCATTAATCAATTTGGATCAAGCTTTGATGATTCATGTTGATCTTAAATCATGTCATTGACACACCTAAGTTCAACTCCATATGAGCCAGGATATATTACGCAGTCTGTAGACATGTATCAAAGTTAGCATCGCTCAAAGTTCATTACCATCGAGATAAGGTCCATTTATTACAGACTGAGTAGGTGCACCAATTAACCCTTAATATCCAAAGTTCATTGAATTATGTTTATTCAAGAAAGTATATAAAGATATAAATATAGATATTATATAGAAAATATTATGGCAATGAAGAGGTAACTGCGTCCAAAGATTTGTTTGCACAGAATATGACATATCTTTATTATCAGGGAGTTTTTAAAGTTGAAGCAATTTGAAGGTAGTAAAAGACACTGAGGGAGACATGGTTTTATTGTTTCATTTACTTTGTGTTCCTAGAGAACATTTTATTAGAAACAAATATAAATGCTGACATTGTATTTTAGCAATGTATTTGAAATGCTGTCAACAGATTGTTCTGAAATGTGAATTTCTGGGGTTCCCTGCTTTGTAATCTGTTCTTTTCATTGTTATATTCATTTTTTTCTCTTTTAAATTGTGAAATTCTCTATCAGTCAATGGGTCTTTAGATGTCTAGGGGGTGTGTTGAAATTGACACATGTACAAGCCATATTCAAAATAATTATTTATATCATTCATTCATTCTTTCATTCATATTTGAGTATTTAAAACTCCAAGAGATCATAGCACCATATATTATATAAAAGATAACTTTGGATTGTGATACAAATTTTTAAAAGGAACAAGCTATAACAGGGTAGAACAACATAACTATAACTTGACAGGTTTTATATTTACATTTTTCTATACGATTTCATTTTAAAAAGTATCAACATGTCAATAACTGGACGCTGACAATGCCCTGTCTATCATACATGTCTCCTCCTGCTCATAAAAAGTGATTGTACTTTGATGAAAGGATGTAAAGAAATTGCTTTGCATGGTAGCAGTCTGTCATATTGATAACTCCCTCAAAATATGACTTTGTAGTCTGTGTCTCAGACCTAAGTGCTCTCTATAATTTATCCTAAACACTATAAAATTGGATTAAGCTAACTTGCTGTTTACCGGTAACTAAATGACAATGCATTTGAGTTTTAGTTATTCTACCATCTAGTAAAATTAATAACAACATGTTTGTGAATGAATTCAATTCAATTCAATTGTCTATATATGAAATAGTTAATGAATTCATGTATCTTGCAGAATAGAATTTGGCTAAAGTCTTTCCTGCTCTCAGCAGACACGAAGGTGTGAATTGTAATTTTCACCAGATCTCATAGACTTCATGGTACACTAAACCTGCAGCCTTTTTGAAAGAGCATATACTTGTGGATAATTTGAAAAGGTTTAAAGAACTAGGTCTGCATCTACAGACTACGGGCTGTGTGAGATGAGTTGTTCAAAATCAGTTTTGATGGCATCTCTTACCTGATCGGATTTGGCGGCAAATTGATAGGAGTTACTTTGTTTTTCTTTCTTGGATTTGGCTCATCCATCCAGGGAACCATCTTTGGTATATTGATATTGCCAGGACATAGGCCCCTTCAGACTGGAGGAAAATGATACGAAACCCACAGAAAGAAACGCCAAATTAAGGATCATCGTATAGCCAAAGGAGCAAGGTATAAAGAAGGATTTGTAAAACATTGAAGAGGTCAATCGACGTGACACCAGGCCAATCACCAATGTGTGCTTACAGTAAGCCACGCCTTGTTATATGGTTTTTGTATGACGCTAGAATTGGACCCTTAATCTTATTCTGAAGGATTGTATTAAGTTTTCGTTCAAAATATGTTTCACTATACAGCGTTTAGACTTTAAACATGAAGTACTTATCATATACATGTGTACATGTAGCTATATGGTTTTCATATACATGTAGCTAAAGGATAAATTTATTAGTCTGAATGGGGCAAGTTCTCTGTATTTCTTCATATTTTGTATGCCCCCCTCATCTTCCTCTTTATCTTCTCTCACGTGCTCTTCATGGATAGTGCATTGAACAGATTTCAGTTCAGTGCCTGGACATTTCTCAGTTTGATATGATATGATTTGACAGGCGCTTTCTCTTTATAGATTATCGTCTTGAAATATAGGTGGCCTGTAAAGGAAAGGAAAGATTATTGATCGCTAGTTTGATATTAAAGACAGGGAGTTGAGAAGCTTCCGGCAATCATGGACCTGCTTCAGAGTATGTCCAAGCTTGTCATGCAGGGGATCACAAGAAATTATTATGGAAAGGAAACTTGTATGTCAAAAGATTTGATGTGTCAATGTGATTTCATTCCCCAAATATATAATACATTTGGAAACTAGGAGATGTAATATATATTGAAGAGAAAAAAACTTTTTGAAATGGTTTTAAAAGCATATAATTAGTTTGTTTGAGGCAAAAAAAACTCTTAAAGAAAAAGGTGAGTTCTGGTATTAAATGCGATTGCATTGTGAAAGAAAAGGTGTGGATGGATCAGAAAAAGTTGATCATATAGCATTTCCTTATCTTTTTATGGTCATTACTCAGCCAGTATACATTTTCTTCCAAAATTGTTTGGCAAATGACATTTATTTGCAATCTTGAACATCCATGCAGTGTAAGTTTCGTTTGATTCTGTGAGAATTCATTTTCTTTTTTTTTACCAGAACTCAAGTTTATCTTTAAGGTGCTAGACATAACCAGGACTTATTTCAGTTCTTTCCATGGTTAACTGAATTTGCAGTACCGGAACAGAAGAGAATTTTCTTCTGTTATGGTGAATGAAAGAGCTCTGTGTTTACTTTGCACGTTTTCCTTCACAGACCTGTTAATTAGTGCGTAGGGGGTAAAAACGTGTTGAAATATTATTTGCGGAGGTGTAAATGACTTCCCCAAATAAGGTTGCTTTCCTGCATCCTTTCTGGTGTCCCAACATACACACAGGCAATTAGTGGTCACTAGGGACACAACTATTCTAAATTGAATATGTCAGTGGTCTGGTATGGAGAGAGGGAGGGGAAGAGAGAATGGATGGATGTACATGTACTTGTATTGCAGGTCCATATGGGAGAAGAGGGGAAAGAGAGAGAGAGGGGGGGGGGGGGGGGAGGGGAGGGAGGGGGAGGGAGGGCGGGGATAGAGAGAGAGAGAGAGACTCAGAGAGAGAGAGAGAGACTCAGAGAGAGAGAGAGAGAGAGAGAGAGGGGGGGGGGGGAGACAATGAATGTACTTGTATTCCACATCCAAGGGGAGGGAGAAAGAGAGAGAGAGATTATCTACTTGTGTTTGCAGGGCCATGCATGGGGAAGGATAACAGAGAGGGAGGGAATGGATGAGAACATTGAAAACTATATGACAACAAAAACCTTCCCACACCCTGCTCAATTACATTTTTCTCTTACATGTAATCTACCTAATAAAGTGCTACCATTACCACTTTTACCAGTTCTTACTTTTCTTCATCAAGGAATCCATTCACTATCATCTCATTAATATGAAGGACAATGAACTCTTATCTCATCTAATCCCTTCCTTATCATATCCTGTATCACTTCCTCTTCCTGCACCATTATCTCACCCCTCTCCTCCCCTCTCCTCTCCAAAATCCTGTGTTTGCATTTACCAAAGTGTGTGGAACAGATGGTGTAATAAATGGATTAATTGTTTATTTCACAACATAAACTTTGAAATTGCCCAATTTGTTTATTCATTATAATGGCCACTTCTACAGCACTTATATCCATCAGTCAGTGACACGCATGGCACTTTGACATAATTACCCTGAAAATAGCTGAGCTGCCAAAGCCAAAGGAAGTGTGGATGAATTTTTTTCTCAAGTGTTTATAATGAACCTTCAATGATGGCTAGTAACTTCTTGATGATATCAAGAAAAGAGATTACGTGTTAATACATGTACATTATAAATAGTTCTGAAACAAGGACCTGTTGTTTGTCAGCCAGGCCATTTAGGGGTAACAAGATTGGACACTTCAATCTGTTCCTGAGATTCCCGGGGTGATGGGAGGGGGAGATATGTTTCCTTACCCCACTTTTAGACCACCAGAATTTATTGCATATCAACGTGATAAGTAATTAATTACCTTTTTTCTTATCTGAATGTCATACAAAGAATGGTCAAAGAACGAAACGCACGTTTGAGCATCGTCTCAAACAAAAACTTGATAAAAATCAGCTAGGGTACCAGTCTGAACGTTGCATCGTATGAAAACCGTATAACTGGGCGGGGCTTATCACGACTGCGCACCGATAATTAACCAGATGTCATGATGTTAATTGACCTCTTCAACGTTAGTTTCGTTCATCGTTTCCTTATACAATGTTTTTGTTTTGTCTGTACGCTCCTCACTATTTTATAATTCTTTGTACAAGGTTCTTTTTGCAAGTTTCGTACAGATTTCCTGTAGTCTGAACACTAGCTATAAGTAGGGGAATCTACCAGTAAACACTAGCTATAAGTAGGGGAATCTACCGGTAAACACTAGCTCTACCGGTAAACACTAGCTATAAGTAGGGGATAATTAACACCACTTGAAACAACACACACCCCAGCAGTTCACCCCTAACAGGACGCTTCCTGAGCCAAGGGCATCTTTTCTACTCTTCCACTGGGTAATTTGGAAGCTGGCATGGGTGCTTCCAGGACCAATGTTGTTATTTACATTACCTCCGAATCAATGAAAAAGGAAATCAGGATTTGATTGGAATGTACTTTTTAGCATATTGAGATGTCATTTAGGCAAACCAGATGAAATAAATAACAAATTAAACTGTGGGTGATGTGTATGTTGTAAACATCTTGAAAACTGTCGGCTATGATCCAGAAGGATCATGTCGCTTGTTTGGAAGCTCAAGGCATTAAGTCATGTACCTTAACACATAGTTATCACCCTTCTCTTGAAGTCTTGAAGAAAATTTGTCCAATTTATATACATGTAAATGGGTAGCTAAATAGAAATAGAAAGAAACTCTTCAAAAAAGGGACTGTAACTCAACATTTGATGCCGAACACACACTGCCCGTTTGATCCTGCATGAGACAAATTTCTGGAGCACACATTTTTGTCCAGTGGCTAGATATTTGTCCAAAGATGTCAATGCCAGAATCATATTAAAAATAGGGGAAGAGTAGACAAATTCTTGTTATCCTCGAGTGCCTCGAAGGGTCGGAAATGGCAAGTGTCTGAACTTCCAAGTGGTCTTGAAGTCTGGACAGGATTGGAATTAAGGCCTAGGGAAATTTGGTACCAGTTTGGAGGTCCAGTCACTCAAAGAGATGGTCTAAAAAAAAGTTGTAGAATAGTCTGATATCAAGCTCCTTCTTTGCCCATAATACTCATGAAGGATGTTAAAACATATATACATGTACTTATCACAGTGCTGATGCCCCTCTGCCCATCAACAGACAGTGTATAATTTCACAAACCCATCATGAACGTATTTCATGAAATGATTGCAGCAACCTGTGTGCTTTTCATTCTCTAACCTTTAATTTGAATAAGGAAACATTTTTTTTATTAGATATCCAGTTTCATTTTAAATGAATTTGACAGTGGAGCTAAAAATCAGCCCTCTATTCTGCACCTTAACCCCAAAATATAAAAGAAAGTTAAAGAAAAAGGGAATAGAAGAAAAAAATACCAGCAGACGGAAATGCTATTTTATTGCCCTCCTCTCCCATGATTCAATTATCAGTAATGCTTTGCTATAGTTGAAGAAATGGACAAAAAACAGAAAAAGATAGACTCTATTTTCTTTTGACGTTGCCCCCTGGACAAGAAAAACCCTATTTGTGGTCACTGCTTGAGGAAATGGACACAAGCAGAAAGAGAAAGTGGAAGAAGAAAACAACGAGAGAGAAATAAACCCCCATTTCCTTCGAAAGGATCGTTACTCATATTACAGCCCAGACAATTTAGTGAGTAACACCATCTAGAGAACAGGAAAAGAACGAGGTATCTAGCTGAGGGAAAAGTGTTTGATTTGTCAGCACGCTGGCAGGTGGTATCTCCCTTTTGAATTTTCCGTTTTGCCAAAGGTTTATTATTCATTCCCCAGTTTTTATTCAATTGCCTTTCCTCTCCGTTTGTTCGGAATCATAGCTAGAAGTTGATTAAGCTTGCATTATCTCCGAGTTCGAAGTCCTGTGTCTTTCTCTGCGTCAGTTGTTCATTCCGTGTGTGACTGGCCATGTTGACATGGTGAAATGCGGTCAGATGAATCGTAATGCAATGACAATTTGGGGATAACGAGGCAAATCCACATTATTTGTATAATAATCTTGAACATTTTAGTTGCGTTTATATCAGTCTTTATTTCATCATGCCTGCCTACACCTTTCCTTTGAATTGCCTCAGCTCTTTATGTTGCAGCTGAAAAAGAGAAAAATAGTGTGCACTACTAGGAGAAAACAGTATACTTTATTTTTGTCTACCATGAGCTCAGTTTTCAATGCCTTCTAGCCAAGAGCTTTATATAATTAATTCATACAAAAGTAGATATGATTTTAGTACAAGGTATATATAGACACCATAATGGGATGTAATTGCATGTGGTGTTAATTTTAACCTTTGTTTTTTGTTTTTTATTCAGAAACAATTATCAAGAAGTTTTGCAGTTGAACATATTTTTCATCAGAAAGGGGCACATTCTGATTAAAAATGACTACCGATATACGCAAGATAACCTTAGGTAAAAAGGAATGAATATCAAACAAGCTGATATGAAAATTTGAGGATGTAATAACGTGTGTGGGCTTGGTTAATTTTCTGTCTCTCTCTCCTTCGGGCTGCACGCTCTCTTGCCCTGTTTACCTATATAATTGTATCGCCTTACAGGTCCAGTTTCCCCATCATACAAAGTGTTGAAATTAATGTTTACAAATTGCCTCTACGCCGATTGATTTCAAATCCCCCTCTTTCGTGGAGTTCGTTGACCTAGGGAATGAACTTGGAATGAGAAATCTCCCTCTCGTTAGCTTGTTGGAACGGGGCAAAAGTGGAAATATTTGGCCTAAATTAGATTAAGTGTCAATGTCAAAAGTGATA